>WBZZ01000790.1:22500-31487 GCA_019918135.1 Paulinella micropora
CACCAAGCGAATGGAAAGGCATTGAAGAAGAACTCCAATCCGCACTCCCTCTCATCCTCCCCTCCTCTCTCATCAAATGCCTGTCATGTGACGAAGCAGTAGCGAAATTTGAAAGATATCTCTACGACTTCATATCACAACGGGTAACAAAAACACAAGAACAAACTCATGAGCGAAAAAACCGCCACGTAATCCGGCTCCAAACAGAACTCACGCAGAACCGACAACAAAAACTGATCCAAAAGAGACATCTGCGAGATCTCAAAAGGGCAGGTTCAATTCCAGCTGCTGTTGCAAAAAGCCTGCAAAAAACTTGGCGAGTATTATTGAAGACCGGAAACCGCCTCCGCCGTCGTCTCAAGGAAGCAACTTTAAGCTCCGCTCAACGACAAGCAAATACACGCTTCCGAACTGACCCTCATAAGTTTGCCAAAAATCTGTTTCATCCCCCCTGAACCCAAACCACTTCCTCCCTATCCAAAGAAAACTGTGACTCCTACGTTCCCAACCTATACAAAGACGCTAATCGTGAACAAACCTACGTGCCCTTACCTGAAATGAATCGCCCGCCTCTACCAACTGTCCCCTTTGACCTCAAGCCACCGTCCTTCTTGGAAACCAAAAGATCTGTGTTTGCCAAGCGTAATGGTGCAGCCCCTGGCAGAGATGGTATTAGCTACCTTGTTTACAAGAGACTTCCCACCGCTTTACTTTTCTTACACAAACTCATTGTCAAGTGTTGGACAACGGATGTAGCTAATAGCTGGGCCCAAGCTGCTATCTCCCTCCTTCATAAGGACGGCGATCCACTTCAGGCCTCAAACTATCGTCCGATTGCTCTGACAAGCTGCTCGGGTAAGGTATTTTTCTCTTTGTGGTCAAAACGCCTAGAGAGTTTTTTGCTAGATAACAAGTACTTTGACAGAGCAAAACAAAAAGATTTCCTCCGTAACGTTGCAGGATGCCCCGAGCACATTGCTACTACAAAAGCTACCATCAGAAATGCAAAAGATCACTATCGCCAACTGGTCATAGCATGGATTGACCTACAAAACGCTTTTGGAAGCGTAAACCACAACTTGATCCAGTTCGCTCTCTGGTGGTACCACGTGCCCCCTATGTTTGCTCGCATAATCTTTTTATACTACGAACTCTTAGTAGCCACAATCGAAGGGAAAGATTGGTCATCAGAACCCTTTGTTTTTGCTGTTGGCGTTTTTCAAGGATGCTGCATTTCTCCTCTCCTTTTCAACATAGTTTTCAACCTACTCCTTGACCTCCTATCATCCTTGACCAAAAACAACGGTTATCATTTCAAGCATAAGACCTCAACAGATGAAGTCATCGTGCACGAAGCTGCTTATGCTGACGACCTCAAACTACACTGCCGATCCCCGAAACACTGTCAATCATCCATCAACATGATTGACAAATTTCTGTCATGGTCCAGAACAATGGCCGCGAAACCGCCCAAATGCAAAAGCCTTGCTTTCAAATACTGGACTAAAGCCGACGACTATAAGGGTCTCAAACGATTATTGCCGATCTCGTTCCCACCCTTCGACCCCGCCCTTACTATTACTGGCAAACCGATTGACTTCATCGCTGACAAGCCTTTCAAAGACCTCGGATGGATTGTCTACCATGACCTCAGCGAAAACGAACAACGTGCAGCAATCCAAAAGAAGTTCATTCTTTCTATGCAAGCCATCGATAGCTGCTCGATCAATGGCTTTATGAAATTTTGGCTATACCAGCACTACGCTGTCCAGTCACTTGCCTGGCCATTTCTCATTTATGACCTCTGCTTATCTTTCGCCAAAACCCTTGAGAAAATTGCGACCCGCTTCCTCAAAAAATGGGCCAATATCTACAAAAGAGCTCTGGTCTCTTGCCTTTACCGCCCACGCTCGAAATTCGGTCTACAGCTCCAATCCATCGTCCCTTTTTACCAGCGACTTCAAATCAACCGTGCTCAAATGCTGAAGTACTGCCCAGATAAACACCTCTCGTCCATTTATGCGATGAACCTGACGAAACACGAAACATTTCGAACTATCTGGAAACCAGAGCCTGTGCTCGAAAAGCTTGAGGCACAAGTTGATTTTGAATTCAAACATCGAGGCCAATCCGATCATCTCGGACTTGGCCATGGTCGCTACCCAAAAGAACATTCCATCACAGACCGCAACGACAGGGTTTTAGAATTAGCTGCTGAGACAATACTTGAGACAACCACAGTGCATGACATGGACAAAGCCATGCAAGGGTGCTTCCTTCGTTTTGAAGACGCATGCCCCTTCGACCTCTCCTGGGCTCGCCTCATCGGAACCGTAATCCCCGTTTAATCTCTTGGGTCATCAACGCAAGCACAAACTCGGTTATTACCCCCGACCTTAGACGTCTGTGGGGAATCATTCCCAACAACAAGTGTGCCCTCTGTTCTGGTCAAGCACATCTATGCCACATCCTCTCCGGTTGCCATGTTGCCCTCAAACAAGGCCGCTATACCTGGCGTCATGACTCTGCACTATTGAAGCTCCCCTTCAAAAACACATCGAGAGCCATAACAAACGCTCCCCTATAGACCAAAATGAATCAAAGTCTATGTTTGTGAAAGAGGGCGAGCAGAAGCCTAAGAGACAGTCATTTCATCGACCATCCCTGCTTGACACTGCAAACGATTGGCAACTCCAAACCCAATACACCGGTTCTGAGCAAGCCTTTCCTGTCCACATTTGTGTCACTGACCTCCGCCCCGATATCGTTGTCTGGTCACTGTCTACCAAGATATGTATTCTGATCGAGCTAACGTGCCCGGTCGAGGAAAACATCCTTGACGCACGAGCCTACAAGACCAACCGATACAACAAGCTCAAATCTCAAATCGAGGACAACGGATGGACCTGCCACCTTCGACCAATCGAATGCGGGGCTCGCGGCATGGTATCGTTCTCTGTTCATCGATGTTTCCGCGCCTTGGGTTTTTCCCATCCCCAATCCAAATCCCTTTGCTTCAAGCTATCGTCCTGCGTAGCTCGTTGCTCTTTTGCGATTTATCGCTCCTGTGCAGTCAAAAATTGGACTAATCTTCCTCTAGTCCGTATTGGTGACTGCATTCCATCATAGCCGTCCAGTGTTGCATAGCCCGGGCTAGGTCCCTGCGGGGGTTTAGGCCTCATACAATGTCATCATTGTAGCTTGCGCAAGCTTACGGTGCTCAAAACACTTGGACTAACGGCTTCCTTTTCTTTCTCTTCTTCCTTATCCTCCCACTCTCCATTCCTAGATTGCCTTTTTCTTCAACGTCCTTCCTCCTCTTCTTTTTCCAGAACACAGTCTACCCGTGATTCCCATCCCGGACACATGCACAGTACACAAATTATTGTTTGATGTGAAACTGCGTTCCTTTGCAAGGACTACATTCCTTTGCGACATCTCATCTATCTATCTATGTATCTATGTATCTATATCTATCTATCTATCTATCTATCTATCTATCTATCTATCTATCTATCTATCTATCTATCTATCTATCTATCTATCTATCTATCTATCTATCTATCTATCTATCTATCTACTATCTATCTAACTATCTATCTATCTATCTATCTATCTATCTATCTATCTATCTATCTATCTATCTATCTATCTATCTATCTATCTATCTATCTATCTATCTATCTATCTATCTATCTATCTATCTATCTTATCTATCTATCCCTGGAGACGGTCTCTGCCACTGGCAACTCAGCCTAGGGCTCAGATCTAACTATCTCCTACAGTGACGATTTTGTGTCCGCCGTTAATCGCGCGCAGCGCAAGGGCTAAACAGGCAACCAACTCCTGACCATGGCTGATGAAGTCGGGGCGTGATGCAAAGGGTTGATGAAGTCGGGGTTGTAGAAGGTAACTCACAACGAGCGTGAACTCCTGAAACCTCGACTTGATACCGACATCATCTCCTTAGGGCACACGCTCCTGGGGAGTGTTCTAGTGTTGTCCCGTATAGTTCAAAAGGGCTCGGCTACCTTTCGGCTTGAACTGGGCACAGACACCAACCACAGCGAGACAGTGGTTGGTGTGCAGCTTGGCCGGTGCTGAAAGTTCTTGTCCGGGGGTAGTATAGGAGGCCATGGCTTTTCAAGCTAAGCCACGCCCATAGATTAAACATTAAACATATCTATCTATCTATCTGTGCCTTATGTGTGCCTAGCCATACGCCTATGAGTCACATGCCGAAATAGCGACGGGAAGCACAATCCTGTTCCCTCAGGGTGCCCTTTCTCGCTTGTTGAGCCCGGAATAAAACCCACAGTGCTCTGTCGGTTTATACTAGACTGTCGAACAGTCTCGAAACTCCATCTGCTTACTGGGCCCTCTGTAATGGAGGTGGGAGCTCGTTCTGCAAGGGGCGCTTATGAAACGAGCCCTGGCCCCGCCTGGTACTAGGGAGCTTTGGTATTGCCTGTATCAGTCCCTTCCGTGCAAACATCACGGCTTAGCTGGGCATCGGGTCAATACTTTATTCACAGACTTCCTTGGTTGACGAAATCAGAAGCTCCTTTTTTCTGACATTAGTCGATATCTCATCTATCTATCTATATATCTATCTATCCTCTATCTAGCTACCTTCTCACCTATCTATCTGCAGGAAAATCAGAAGCGGTTGGATGCGGCGATAGCGCAGTGTGACCAGGTGAGGGAAATGCAAGCGTGCATCGATGCGTGGTACATACGAGAGAGAGAGAGCGAGAGAGAGAGAGAGAGGGGGGGGAGGAAGAGAGAGAGAGAGAGAGACATATATATATATATATATATATATATGAGAGAGAGAGAGAGGACAAATAACTACGGGGACCGAGCAATCTAAGCGTAATGTATGCTTTGTTGTGTTACGTACCTGCGTTTGTATGTACCCTGTATGTTATGTGTTGTTACGTATGTGCGTATGTATGTATGCATGCAGGCAAAGCAAGTACGGAGAGCCAGACGCTTTCACTCCTATTCCTTTCGGTAGCTTGCACAAACATATACATACCCACACGTACGTAGAAATTATCTATCTATCTGTATCTATCTGTATCTATCTATCTATCTATCTATCTATCTATCTATCTATCTATCTATCTATCTATCTATCTATCTATCTATCTATCTATCTATCTATCTATCTATCTATCTGTCTGTCTGTCTGTCTGTCTGTCTGTCTGTCTGTCTATCTATCTATCTATCTATCTGTCTATCTATCCCTTCCCAGCCCGCTACCCAGTCGCCGATTGGCGGCGGGAATGGATGCCTATGTTTTCGGATATGCAGAGCTAGTAGACCAAACATATCTATTTATCTATTTATCTATCTATCTATCTATCTATCTATCTATCTATCTATCTATCTATCTATCTATCTATCTATCTATCTATCTATCTATCTATCTATCTATCTATCTACCTACCTACCTACCTATCTACCTATCTATCTATCTATCTATCTATCTATCTATCTATCTATCTATCTATCTATCTATCTATCTATCTATCTATCTATCTATCTATCTATCTATCTATCATCTATCTATCTATCTATCTATCTATCTATCTATCTATCTATCTATCTATCTATCTATCTATCTATCTATCTATCTATCTATCTATCTATCTATGTTGTGTTACAGACTTGCCTTGCACAGGCAACGACATCCTTCTCAATAGGTAACGCAGAGAGAGAGAGAGAGAGAGAGAGAGAGAGCAGAGAGCAGAGAGAGAGAGAGAGAGCAGAGAGAGAGAGAGAGAGAGAGAGAGAAAGAGAGAGAGAGAGAGAGAGCAGAGAGAGAGCAGAGAGAAAGCAGAGAGAGAGCAGAGAGAGAGAGAGAGGGAGAGAGAGAGAGCAGAGAGAGAGAGAGAGCAGAGAGAGAGAGAAGGGGGGGGGGGGTGCCGAATAGCAACAACAAAAAGAACAATAACAAGCAACGACTCTTATCTATCTCTCAGGTTTGGGCCCAACTATGTGAAAGGCAACACGCCAGAAGTCTCGGTCCGACACGTAAGTAGACATACACATACATACATACATACATACATACATACATACATACATACATGCATACATGCATACATACGAATGTTGAGATGCTTGAGAACGAGCCTCATGTCCTGTATCTGTATCTGTATCTGTATCTGTATCTCTCTCTCTCTCTCTCTCTCTCTCTCTCTCTCGCTCTCTCTCTCTCTCTCTCTCTCTCTCTCTCTCTCTCTCTCTCTCTCTCTCTCTCTCTCTCTCTCTCTCTCTCTCTCTCTCTGCTGTCTGTGCCACACATTACAACTTTCATGCACACATACATGTACTGTGCCACACATATGCCACTGGATCATACATGTCTATCTTCATTGTGTGTATGTGTTTGTATGCAGATGGACGGTGGTAAGCCAGCTGCCTGCAGCAGCGCCCCCTCATCTTCCCTCCCTCACCCCCTTCCTCCCTCCCTCCCTCCTTCCCTCCCTCCCTCCCGCACTTCCTCCCTCTCCCTCACCCCCTTCCTCCCTCCCTCCCTCCCTCCCTCCCTCCCCCTCCCTCCCTGCCTCCCTTCGTTCCTTCCTCCCTCACCCCCTTCTTTCCTCCCTCCTTTCACCTGCTGCAGCGCTCTCCCTACCCCTCCCTCCCCCTCCCTCCCTCCCTACCTCCGTTCCTCGCTTCTTCCCTCACTCCTTCCTCCCTCCCTCCCTCCCTCCCTGCTTCACTTCCTCATTCAATCCTCTCTCTCTCTCTCTCTCTCTCTCTCTCTCTCTCTTTCTCTCTCTCTCTCTCTCTCTCTCTCTCTCTCTCCAATGTATCTCTCTGTGTGTGTGTTGTGTTTGTGCGTGTTTGTGCATGTATTCGTGTTTTTGTCTGTCCGTCAGGTTGTGTTTTGGTGTCTTCACTGCTGTCATGATTTGTGTTCTTGTTTGCTATCAGCTCACAACAAACACATCTTGACTGCTGCTGGCGCATAACAAACACATCTGCACATTTCTACACATCTCCACTGCTGTCACCCATTGTGTTGGTGCAGTCATTTCTCCTGTTTGCTGTTGGCTCACGACATAAACACATCTTGACTGCTGCTGACTCATAACAAACACATCTCCACATAATAATAATAATAATAATAATAATAATAATAATAATAATAATAATAATAGTAATAATAGTAATAATAGTAATAATAATAATAATAATAATAGTGCTTCTCTGTCAATGGCTGATGCATTTCTGCACATGCGCCTCCATCGTCTCACCCGTGAAAGGAGTACGAAGAATTGACGATAGGCTGTAATGACACCCCCGCAAGGGCAGTTCCAACACTTCCAGACGGACCGGTATGTTCAATGAAAATACTGGTCCAGACGGACCGGTATGTTCAATGAAAATACTGGTGGCACCGACGGGAATCGAACTGGCGACAGGGCCCAAATGGTAGAACTTGACCACTGGGCTATCACGGTGTCAATTAATAATAATAATAATAATAATAATAATAATAATAATAGTGCTTCTCTGTCAATGGCTGATGCATTTCTGCACATGCGCCTCCATCGTCTCACCCGTGAGGGGAGTACGAAGAATTGACGATAAGCTCTAATGACACCCCCGCAAGGGCAGTTCCAACACTTCCAGACGGGGGTCGGTATGTTCAATGAAAATACTGGTCCAGACGGATCGGTATGTTCAATGAAAATACTGGTGGCACCGACGGGAATCGAACTGGCGACAGGGCCCAGATGGTAGAACTTGACCACTGGGCTATCACGGTGTCCAATAATAATAATAATAATAATAATAATAATAATAATAATAATAATAATAATAATAATAATAATAATAATAATATGTATGTATGTATCGTCTGCCAATTGCTGAGCCAAAAGGCCATGTGCATCCAGTCCTCCATTCCATAAGGAAAGTCTCCACACCAATCGGTGGAATAAAGGAAGAAGTGACGGCATAGAACATTACTCTAGGAGCTTTATACCAATCAGCCCATGGAAAGGGACCGATGGCCTATGTACTCCCTTAATAATAATAATAATAATAATAATAATAATAATAATAATAATAATAATAGTGCTTCTCTGTCAATGGCTGATGCATTTCTGCACATGCGCCTCCATCGTCTCACCCGTGAGGGGAGTACGAAGAATTGACGATAAGCTCTAATGACACCCCCGCAAGGGCAGTTCCAACACTTCCAGACGGGCCGGTATGTTCAATGAAAATACTGGTCCAGAAATAGACCGGTATGTTCAATGAAAATACTGGTGGCACCGACGGGAATCGAACTGGCGACAGGGCCCAGATGGTAGAACTTGACCACTGGGCTATCACGGTGTCCATAATAATAATAATAATAATAATAATAATAATAATAATAGTGCTTCTCTGTCAATGGCTGATGCATTTCTGCACATGCGCCTCCATCGTCTCACCCGTGAGGGGAGTACGAAGAATTGACGATAAGCTCTAATGACACCCCCGCAAGGGCAGTTCCAACACTTCCAGACGGGCCGGTATGTTCAATGAAAATACTGGTCCAGAAATAGACCGGTATGTTCAATGAAAATACTGGTGGCACCGACGGGAATCGAACTGGCGACAGGGCTCAGATGGTAGAACTTGACCACTGGGCTATCACGGTGTCCAAATAATAATAATAATAATAATAATAATAATAATAGTGCTTCTCTGTCAATGGCTGATGCATTTCTGCACATGCGCCTCCATCGTCTCACCGTGAGGGAGTACGAAGAATTGACGATAAGCTCTAATGACACCCCCGCAAGGGCAGTTCCAACACTTCCAGACGGGCCGGTATGTTCAATGAAAATACTGGTCCAGACGGATCGGTATGTTCAATGAAAATACTGGTGGCACCGACGGGAATCGAACTGGCGACAGGGCCCAGATGGTAGAACTTGACCACTGGGCTATCACGGTGTCCAAATAATAATAAT
>WBZZ01000791.1:0-27439 GCA_019918135.1 Paulinella micropora
CCCCTTGAAGGCAATTATGATGTTTTGTCTGTCCTTCTTCTCCGTGTTTGTGACCACCACCGTAGTTGAGTCCGGGGGGTAGGGGCTGGTGGGGCAGGAGCTGGTGGGGGAAGATATGCCGGAGGGGGTGCCCTTGCACTACTCACTGTTGCTTTCATTCTTTCCAGTCTCATCTTCTTCTCGAACTCCTCATTCTCTTTCGCCTTCTTCTTCTCAGATATCACCAGCTTTTGAGCATGAGTGATAAAGGCCGCCAACTCAGAAGCAGATCTGAGAAAATTATATTTCTCCACATATTGTTCGACACCTGCTCTATTGGCGACCGGTGGTGGAGTGGTTGTTTTAAGGACAGAGTGATCCCTGGTAGGAATCCATCTCTTCCACGCCTCCTTGTACAGTAACGCACCCACCAACAGTCTGAGCTTGGTCAGTATCCTGTCGGTCTTATCTAACTCATCAACCACAGGATGAGTTTCTCCTGCTGCCTTAATGTTTTTCTCCATCTCATTCTTACAGTCCTCCAAAGCCTTCATTTCCGTCGTAAAAAATTGGAATACGCCATTCAAGTTTTTCGAACCTAGAATGGTCTTCATTTTTGCTCGACTGCCTCCTGACCAGTCGCGAGGAGTCTAGCCCTTGCCCTTGGGTTTGCGTACTGGAGGTAGCCCTCACACCGTGGGCCGTACGAACGTTCCCAAATCAGCTTGGGTGTACACCCCAAAGATAGCATCAAGTAGTTCAAGGTGGGTATGTGAATCCCCAAACTTGATATGCTGCACCTTCTTTCTCTCTTCTTGATTGGAGACCAGTTTTCCGAGGAGCTGTGCTGTGTTTGATAATGGGATATAGACATCCCTTCTAGTACGACTCCTCTCTCTTCTTAAATCATGAGGGATCCACATATAAGTGCCCTTCTCCGCCCCCATCGTGTTATCAAAATCTTCTTTAGAGAGGTCATAGTGGGCTTGTACCCACTGTTGTTCCTCCTCGTCGATCATTTGTCGTCCTCCTCCTCCTGTGTGGGCAGGTGGTATGGGATTACCATATGCTCCACTGCTCTCTTCTTGTTCAAGTCCTCCTCCTCCTTCATCTTCGTCTCTTTCATATTCTCTTACATCCTCCCAGCTCTCTTCTACTCCTCCTCCTCCTCCTTCATTCCCTCTCCCTCCTCCTACTCCTCCTACTCCTCCTCCTACTCCTATTGTTACTCTTCGTCTATTAATCTCTGTTCCTCCACCTACTCCTTCTCCTCCTGCTTCTTCTTCTTCTTCTTGTCCTCCTCCATCATCCGATCCTCCTCCTCCTCCTTCAGTCAATCCTCCTCCTTCTTGTTGCATTAGCTCTTCTTGTTCTTGTGATTCCAAAAATTCACTCACCTCGGTGGTCTCTGTCGACATGGTGTCGTATTAGTAAATGAAAGGAGGACAGTGTCAGCTCCTATGTTATGTTTTCGTTCGTTTGAGTTCTGTTCCTCCTTCAGTCGACTGACTAGTGAAGAGAGAAACTAAGAGAGAGGGTAGAGTGAGATCCTCTTTCCTCTATGTGACAATGTTTGTACGTTTGTTTTTGTTTGAGAAAAGGTCCTTGAGATTTTCTCCGATTTCTTGTCCTCCTTACTCAAATTGCTTTCTCCCCCTTCTTTTCTATATTGAATCTAGTATGAGGCACTAGGACCTACACACAGATAGTAATAGAGAAGTTAGAGAAGCTCTCCTTGAGAAGTCGACAGTCGGTCGGATAGGTTCTCAGACCTACTTTTGAGAACGATCAGAGATTTGCAAAAATACTCTGACGTATGTGTGAGATAATGCAAATAAATGCACAAACTAGAAGGGTAGAGTGTTGTGCTCCTGTCCCTATGCTTGTTTGTGTTTTGTGTGTGATTCTTCACTCTCCTGTCCGCCTGCTTCTTCTTGGGTCTCTGTGTGAGAACAGCAAGAACGACAGAGAGTTTGTATCTGATATCTCCTTGTGAGCACACAGATATGGATTGGGCTAGAGGGTACGAGACACCTACTTGAGGCAATCAAATTATTTGTTTTGTAAAAGAGCTATGAGGGTTCTGTGTTGGAGTATTTGTTTTCGTCTGACGTCCCCGTGTGAGACAGGTAAGTGAAAATTTGTTCTGGATGCCCGTGTGGCAATGCAGAAAGAAATCACCCTAGTGATGTGGACTCCAAATGTAATGCCCCCAACGATAGCTCCATAAAAAGTCGGTAATACAACCAAACACAGTCCTCAAGAATGAGAATGATGTCTCGTTGTATTAGCTCAGTGAAGCCGAAAAGGAAAACGGCAACAGACCAGGAATAAAATGGCATCAGGTCCAATCCGGACAAATAATTCTGAAAAACAGGCTGGTGCACCTGTCACCAGGAAAAGGATACTTTTTACCGGCTATCCGGGGGGTGATGCCTACAATATTAATATATTTACACATGTGGCCTATAGACAATTTACTTATTAATATAGTATTGATTTAGTCATATCGGCCTCTACATGTTTTTATTAATACCGTCGCATAGTTATTAATACTATGATTTCTGGTACTGTGCGGGTGGCAGTCAGTTCCTTTACAGGACTGATCATCAAGTTGCTTTTACCTATTTACTCATCAATGTATTTCCTTTATTCAAGTTAGGCGGGTAGATATATATTACACATTGATTGAGCGCGTGTTGGGTTCAGTTCCTTCTGCCACTGTTTCAATATTAATAAAGACCAAGTGGCGACTCCGACTATATACAGAATGGGAACCCCTCCCCCGGCAACCTCGTAACCGTGACGTTATTATATAATACAATGGGTTATGAAGCACGGCTTGGTAGTGAGTGCTTCGTCTGCGTAGGGCTGGAGCTATTAATATGCTTCAAGCTGGGCAAACCGCAATTCAGGGGGGAGGTAAAGTCTGGGCAGGGAACTTGAGTCAGTAGGGTGTTCTTCGGCTACCGTGATGGCGGCAAAAGTCCAGCTGCTAGGCTGGGGAACATTTTCGTTTTGAGACACTCAGTGTGATCAGACTCTGAGTTGCTCGGTTCGAGCCGCGCCATTGGACAGATTTTTTGGTTGGTTGGGTCAAGGACCCAGTGGCGTCAGCTAAAATCAAGTCACGTGGTATATATTAAATAACTATTTCTGAAAGTAGTAAGTTCTGAATGT
The DNA here is from genome assembly GCA_019918135.1 of Paulinella micropora. Lineage (NCBI taxonomy): Eukaryota > Cercozoa > Imbricatea > Euglyphida > Paulinellidae > Paulinella > Paulinella micropora. Next base: position 3,160 of record WBZZ01000791.1, read on the forward strand.
TGAATTTTATGGTAAGGAGCCTCGGCACTCGGACCTAGGGCTGCTACTACGGGCAGATGATCGGGTGGCTAGTGAAGTCGAGGGGTCTCGGGCTCCATCTAGGGCGATCCCTAGAGGTCAGTGGGAGTCAGATTGCCGTCCGGGAAGACACCTGTGCGTTAGACTCTCAGTGACGGTGAGAAAGAAACTTCGACTGGTTCCCACCATAGAGGCAGCATGTTGGTCAGAAGGACCCGGCGCTGCAAGTCAAGGTGTGGCAGCCCCTCATCAAGGGCGACACCTGGGGACAAGGTAGACTATTGAGGACAATAGGGGAGTGCATGGAAGGCACAAAAGACTTGTTTGTTTGTCATGTTGGCAAAAATAAAGACAACTTGATTTACCGGTGGTTCCTGACATTTTCAAAAGGTTGGCTGGGCCAGCAGGTGGTGCTGTTTGCTGTTTTCGTTCCTGGCGTGCTCTGTGGTATGTGCTCCTGCATTTTGAGCTGTGCAACAGTTTGGGGACATCGTGTGCGTCGTTTTCTGCGCTTTTGACACTGTGAATTGGGCCTTTCCAGGACTTTGTTGGACATTGTTGGACTTTGGGAAGGTGAAGGAGGAAATTTGTTCTCACTGGACTGAGGATCAAGTTTTTGGCTTGGAATTTCGACGTTTTTGTTTGGAAAAGTATTCGCAAGGTTTTCTGTATGTTTTTGGTGAGCAGCTTTTGTGTTTGGCAACGTTCGGACTTTGAGTTTTTCCTTGTTGTAATCGGAAGTGACATGAGGCTCTTTAACTTTGGTTTTGGGAAGCAAAGGAAGGGGGAGTAATTCATTTGGACTGAACAGCTGTCGCTCTTCTCTCTCTCTTCTCTCCTTTCTCTCTCATCTTATTGGTTGGGCATGCGCCACTGCCCTTTGCCGATGCGAGAGGAGTGGCTGACCATGTGGAAAGATGCAGGATACATGGACGCGGAGTTCAAATATATAAGCAAACAATTTACCACTTTTTCTTCTCTTGGTACAACTTCTATTTTACTCTCACACTTTCCACTTATTCCTACTAGTGGCAAACCTACTGTGTTGTATTATCAGTAAAAGTGTTTCAGTAAAAAAAAAAAAAATAAAAAATAAAAAAAAAGAATGGACAAAGTTCACTCAGGCCAGAGGTCAGAGATTTCAGACTGATAATGAGAGAGAGAGAGAGAGACTCAGAGAGAGAGAGAGAGAGAGAAGAAAAAGAAAGAAAAAAAAAAAAAAAAAAAAAAAAAAGAGAGAGAGAGAGAGAGAGAGAGCGAGAGAGAGAGAGAGAGCGAGAGAGAGAGAGAAAAAGAAAGAAAGAAAGAAAGAAAGAAAACGAGAGAGAGAGAGAGAGAGAGAGACAGAGAGAGAGAGAGAGAAAGAAAGAGAGCAAGCGCGATATATATATATATATATATATATATATTTATGTTGGATAGACAGGTCTATTTAACTATTAAATACAAGCACTAAAAAAGTAAAAAACCAACATTAGATATATAGAAAACATACATAGAAACTCAAAAACAAAGGTTTGATTTTAGAAAAATAAGATAGACTAAGCACACTAAGAGAGATTTCAACGAAATTACAACAAAAAACACATTTTATTTCATAAAATGATATATATACTACGTATATAATGTTTTTTGTTGTAATTTCGTTGAAATCTCTCTTAGTGTGCTTAGTCTATCTTATTTTTCTAAAATCAAACCTTTGTTTTTGAGTTTCTATGTATGTTTTCTATATATCTAATGTTGGTTTTTTACTTTTTTAGTGCTTGTATTTAATAGTTAAATAGACCTGTCTATCCAACATAAATGATCACACCACAAAAAAGCGAAAAGTTGTCCTCGCCGAAAGTCGGGAGGTGGGCTTTTTGACCAGCGCTCCTAGGTGTCTGGTGGTGGCACCAGCTCAGCCATAACGATATTATCTTATTGATTTATATATTAAAGACTTACAAACGATATACAAAAGGTGGGGATGGTAACAGAGGAAGTCAAACACGAGAAGTGTGGTAAGTGTAGATGTTGGAGACTGCCTACACAATTCTTGAATGACAAGGGGCGGAGGTTGAAAACTTGTGAAAATTGTAGAATAAAAGGTAGAGCGGAGAGGGCTAGACTTAAATGCGAACATAATATACGAAAAACCTTATGCACGGAATGTGGTGGTGGTGCGATGTGCGAGCATAAGAGGCGGAGAAGCAGATGTAATGACTGCGGGGGTGGTGAGATGTGCGAGCATAAAAGACAAAGATATACTTGCAAGGACTGCGGTGGTGGCGGAGTGTGCGAACACGAGAGACAAAGACACCTTTGCAGGGACTGCGGTGGAAGCCAGATATGTGAGCATAGGAGGCAAAGAGGTGTTTGCACAGAGTGCAACGGAGTAAGACGAATTACAGCAGAATAAACCTTGCTAGGTGTCCTCTTTTTTTCCGATAAGTCCTTGTTTTTGTCTATTTTTTTTTGGATGGTTTATTTTACTGGTTCATTTTTTTCACCAAAAGCGGGGAAAAGTTTGCAAAATGTCAAAAAAAATCAATTTTTTCCATGTTTTGGAGGCCAACTTTTCAATCGGTTTATTACCCGCGATTAATAGGAAGGCTTATTTTGATGTTTTGTGAAATCAAGGGTGCTTATGGAAATAAGGATCCGCCAACTCACAAGGACTTAAACAATAGGTGTAGAGGGCTTATTTTGTTTAAAAGACTTCATTTAAACTATCGGGGGATGTAGTCCCTTGTTTCCAGTTTCAACATTACCCCCTCGGCCAAATGGTATTATGGACAATAAAAGGGGGGGGGGGGGTCGGCCAATTTTTCTGGAAATAAGGGACTAAAACAAGGACGGGGGGTTAAACTCAGTCAAATGGGGTTAAATCCTCTTTTACATACCCTCTTTTTATAATAATAATGTTAATAAAAATAATAAGGAAGTAAGGATAGGGCATAAGGATATACGGGCGGAGTTAGAATTACGATAAAATACCGCTTCTAGGGTGTCCTTGTGGAAATAAGGGACTTACAGGGGACAAACAAGGACTTTAAGGACGGGGGCAAAAAGAAGCCGTTAAAGGCGATTTGTGCCACCAGACTAAACCGCGGGGCAAACAATACGGGAAGTGTCGGCAAAGCGTGAATTGGAAGACTGGTGGATTTTCTATTTAAACATAGTATATATATACTATATATAAGATATTAACATGCCACCACCACTCAAGTATTTGACGGACGAAGAGAGACTGGAGGCGCGTAAAAAGTCTCAGAGAGAATACGCAAAACGAAAGCCCGAGATGTACAGAAAGGGGAGCAAGAAGTATTACGAGAAGCACAAGAAGAAGAAAAAAATCATGAAAGAAAAACCAAAGACTTACAAAGTTTATAAATTGTTTAATGCAACAGATGAAAATGACAAAGAAGTTTACATCGGTAGCACTCTGCAACAACATTTATATACCAGACTTAGCCACCATAAATCGCTCGCTAAGAAAGGCGTTAATAGAAAGTTATATAATCATATGAACAACAAAGGGATTGAAAATTTTAAATGCGTGTTGATTCATGAAGAGCCAGTAGAAAACCACAGCATTGATAGACAGAGAGAATTAGAACAAAAATATATAGGCGAACTAAAACCAACACTGAATACAAACACGGCTCAAGGAGCGGGAACCCCAAATGAAGACAGAAAATGGATTAAATTTGAAGAACGAGTTTTTAAAAACGATGAAGAAAAGAAACAACTGGAATACAATAAAAAATATCTTGAAGAATATCACAAAAAATATTATGATGTAAAAAAAGACCAAATCAGAGCATACCAAAAATTATATTACGACAAAAACAAGGATGTTTTGTTGAGAAAGAAAAAAGAAGAACTTGACAAAATAAGAGAAAGCAAAAAATATTATTGTGAAGCATGTAGTTTTGCAGGAGTAAGCGAGACGGCTCTAAATACACATAATAGAACAAAAGGTCATATTTCAAAGAGTGATGTCTCTCGCTAAGGATACATCAATGTCTTCATTACTAAGTAGTGAAGCAACACGTTGCATATAATTAAGTTTATGTCTGTCTATATCATGAGCATGTGCTATCCTAGAAAATATGGTTTTATCATGTTTCATACTCCGTCGTTCATGTTTAGCCTTCTTACCTTTGGGCATCTTATATACTCATCTTAAAATATTTTTATAAGTTAATGTTCTTTTTTTTGTCCAAAATACGGGGCTATCTTATATATATAATTTCCATCTAAAGCCAAGAGAAATATATATTTCATATATATAGTATCTATAAGAATACTGCATATAATTAACCACAAAAAAAATTTATAACTTTATTATAGATGGATGTTGAGGAGGCGACCCGCACTCAGTTTATTAACAAAGAGGAGTTGTTTGATGCGAACAAACTATCTTATATTATTAACAATTTTGACGACTTAAAAGGCCAACTGCGAGAGAAATGTTTCAAAGACGGAAGCCCTATAACACTGCTAAAAAAATATATTCAAAAAGTATTCAACAATAAAGTATCTGTAGTGTATCGGCAAAACGGGGGCAAAGGTAGATTTAATGCTGTAGGCTCATTATCTCTCCAAAACATACCGCGCGAGATAAGGCACACTATCGCCCGCGATTACTATGTAGATATTGATATGGTAAATGCGCACCCAGTCATACTACTACATTTATGTGCGATATTGAAATTTGAAGCGAAATATCTGCGGTCGTATGTGAAAAATAGAGAGAAGGTAATAGCCGATCTCACGAGCAAAAACGAGACGATTGACAGAGACAAGGCAAAACAGATTATCCTATCAGTCCTAAATGGAGGCGAAAAGGATTACAATGCAGTCGCGAAAAAGACGAGGTTTCTAACCGCCTTTAAACAAGAAATGAAAGCCCTACATGGAAAGTTTGCGGGGGCAGACATTAAAGAATTTGAAAAAGTTAAGCAGAGGCGGATTAACAGAGGCGAAGACTTCAACCACGAGGCCAGTTATATGAATACATTGTTATGCGACTTTGAAAACAAAATTCTACAAGTTATGCTAGACTATTTTGGAAATCCTATTATGTGTGTTTTATGCTTTGACGGCCTGATGCTAGAAAAGAAAGACTACGATCTGGAAAGTTGTTCAAAGGTCATTAAGGAGAAATTAGGGATAGACATTGCTCTTAAATTAAAAGAAATGAATGAAGGTCTAACCCTTCCAGAAAATGCGATTATTGAGCCTTATCAAACTCCCAGCCTTAAATACTTTGGAGATATGGATAATGTATATATTCAACACTATAGAGAGAATGAGGCGAGCCTTGAAAGACTGGACGAATGGCGCAGTTGTATAAACATAGTATCAAGAGGAGGCGGTCAAGTCGTGATGACTTTAAATCTAGACATTGACGAAGAGACAGGAGACCGATCCGAATATTATGTACAAGCAGAAGTAGGCGCAATGATGTCCGCATTAAATTTTGAATGTTTTGTGCGGAATCCAGAATACATTGAAGAATTGAAAGGAGACAAACACGACCCGAGAGCGAAACAATGGCTGTATCAACATTTTGGAAATGGCAATCAGTTTTCAACTGGATACGCAAAAGACATGATGCAAAAGCGAAAAATTAAACGATATGACGACTTCATGTTTTACCCGTATTTGAAGCGAGTGGGGATACCCCCAGTATATTCTAACAAACTAAATTTGTTTATGGGGTTCCCTATGGATAATATTCCATTTGAAAGTGTAAAAACAAAATACAATTTTGAAGAGAGTGCCTTATATAAACATCTAAAAACTGACTTTTTCACCGAAGGTCAGGGCGAGTTAGACAACTTTTTGGATAGTGTTGCGGACATGATACAGAAACCAAATGTAAATAGAGGTATTGGTCATTTGTTTTACTCAGTCCAAGGGACTGGGAAAGGCATAATGAGCAAATTTATGGAGAGGTTGTTGGGAACACAAAATCATGTGGTCATCAAAGACTTTAGCAGATACATGGAAAAATTCAATGTCGCATATGCGAACAAGATATTGAAAGTGTTTGAAGAACTGCCCGAGAAAGGCGGGGCTTTTACGATGAGCGACCGCTTAAAAAGTCAAATTGACCAAAAAGACGAAATAATAGAGCCCAAGGGAAGCAAGCAATACAAAGTAAAACATTTCGCCAGATACTGGTTTTACACGAATAACGAAAACACGTTATACATAGAAGGAAGTGACAGGCGGTATTCACTCCACAAAATAAGCGGGAAGCACGCGGACGATAAAGTATATTTCGCCAAAATTCTAGATGAAATAAACGACGATGACTTTATCAGATGTGCCTTTGAATACTTCGCCACTAGACAATACGAAGAAATAAGTGTTATGACCGCATTTAAAACAAAATACAAGACGGAGCAGAAAATGGCCAACCTCCCCAAGGCTATTAAGTTTATGATTGACACCATTGAAGCAAAATTTGACAAAGTTGAAAGCAAAGATATGAAAGTGGAATCGGTGCATCTATGCGAAAGATACAGGGAGTGGTGCTCAGAACAGGGAATATCTTATCATAAAGGAGCCTTCTTCACTCAACTGAAGCATGTAGGCATAGATAAACCCAAACAAAGCGGAGGAAAAAACAACAAAAAATACAGATTTACAATAAATGTCAGCACAATCCGAGACAAGATACGCGAGTATATAAAGGACGACGAATACGACTTCAATTTTGGATCGGGAGTTAATGAAGAGGATGATGATGTCTTTTGGATGTAATATTATTGTCTTCAATATTGAAAACAATATTAAAAAACTGATTTTTTTGTTATGCTTATATATAGCATGCCATCAACCAAAGGAGAGTATCTGAGCCAAATAGAAAAATGGACTCATTTAAGTAGTGATATTAAACCACCAACAAGCAAATCGCTTAAAACTGATATCGTCGCATTTTACGAAAAATACCGACCCGAACAACCCCCGCGGGGTGATAACGTTGAAGTTTCATTGCCCCCCGTTGATACATTGAAGAATGTTGTTTTCAATGACGAACCAGAAGAATTTACGCCTTTTAAAGAAAGTGATTTGAAGGAAACAGGCATTACGGAAATTAAGGCCAACGTGGGGGAAGAACTAGCAAAAAAAGAAACGGAAGCAAAAGAAGAGAAGAAAACACCGATTAAAGCAAAGCGGAATCCGCCCGAGGGTGGGTATAGTTGCTATGAAATAATAACGGCACATTTGAAAGTATCCAAAGACCCGTTTAACTTCTTGTATATGAAAGTGGATGACCGCACCATATTACAGGAGGATATGAAGAAATGGCACGAGAGTAGATACGGACATATACCGCCAGAGCAACGCCCCACTCTTAAATATGGTAAGTTAGATTATAAGACATTTTTCCGCGATGTTTTATCTCAACACGAGGGCAAACTCACGACACCAAAGGATATGTATGACAGGTTTCATGTGTAAGAGGCAGTTAGTGCTATGTCTCTCATTACATCAATATTGAAATACGAAGGTTTGAAAGATACAGGCTCCGCAGATGCTGATTTATAATACACTTCCATTGTTAATGGAGCACCAGTCGCATACGCTACCAGAGCATCATTTGTTGTATTATCTACAATTCGTATAGTGCGGTTGTTGGTAGTGTCAGACGGGTTTGGACAAGTCATCTGCCAAGTCAAATTCATTTGAACTCCGTATCTTTGGATTAGCCACACACAATCAAAAGACTTATAATCAATGGCGGTTGTATAATTTAGCACTTCGGTATAGTAATCATATGTATTCGTGCCATCTGTGATATGAAACCAAAATTGAAAAGTGGCAATGCCAGTTGGTGCGGGTAAATTCAATGAACCACGAAATGATACATTAATGAAATAACCATATCCTAAACTTGATATTGTTTTGCTACCATATCCGCCCGTGCATAGAGTGGTAAATGTGGAACTCGTCATCCACGACCTAAGGTCAAGACCAACATACGCATTTTGAATGTTTCTGGTTAAAGTGGGCGTAGCCACGACCGCGATAGTTTTTGTGTCAATAGATTGTTGCTCTTGCGAACGGCCAAATATATTCATTTTTTTAAACTATATATATATCTATCTATCTTATATTATAAGATTTATTATAAGATTTATTATAAAATAATAGAATTTAAATATGAACCATTTAGGCAATCCGTGGGCATATCACTATTACGGCTCTGTGATAATAGACGAGGATTTAGAAGTTGATGGAGTATTATACGGCGACCACATAGAAGCAAACTCAGTCCAAGCAAGGACTGATGATATAACAATATCGTCAAAAAATAATAACTCTTCTTTGTTGATATCTGATACTGGTTATGTGTCAATTAATAATGAATACGATTTACCAATAGCGGACGGCACGGCTAATCAAATATTAAAAACGGACGGGCTCGGCAATACTTCATTTGCTACATTGACTTCAAGTTATATAAGCGACTTTGAATTAGATAAATTAACGGATGTAGTCATAACAGGCACACCCACAAATAACCAACTACTTATTTATAGCACAGGTCAATGGAGAAACACAAACTCACCTTTTCTTAGATTGGATGGCCTCACTATGATGTTTGGAGATTTGAATATGGGAAGTTTTAATATAGTAAATGTCGGTAATGTTGATGGTGTTGATGTTTCTGCCCTTGATAGTGCTGTGGTTAAATTAACAGGAGACCAAACCATAGCAGGAATTAAGACATTTAGCAGTATAATAAATGCTAGTGCGGGGATTGATATGAAAAGCCAAAGTATAACAAATGTTAATTTGGTTGATGGTGTTGATGTTTCGGCTCTTGACACCGCAGTCGTTAAACTAACAGGCGACCAAACAATAACAGGGAATAAAACATTTACTACTTATGTGGCCGTAAAAGACTCAAATCCATTAAACACTGGCAAGTTATTCTTCAATTACAACAATAATATGGGTTCTATTTATTCGTCGGAGGCAGGTGGTGCGACGGGCTATCCACTAACTATTGTAGGCTCGTCCATACTTTTTGCTCCAACAAAAGGTGGTGGAATGACATTAACAAATAATGTTTTAAATTTTAACAGCACGACAGCAATCAGCGGACTGCCCGCACCATTCTATGACGGCGATGCTTCAACAAAGGCTTACACCGATACGAAACTAGCAAAGGACGGCACAACGGCTATGACGGGCAGTTTAAATATGGGAGGATTTAACATAACAAATGTTGGTAATGTTGATGGTATTGATGTATCCACCCTTGATACCGCAGTCGTCAAACTAACAGGAGACCAAACCATAGCAGGAACCAAAACATTCAGCAACATAATAAATGCTAGTGCGGGGATTGATATGAAAAGCCAAAGTATAACAAATGTTAATCTTGTTGATGGTGTTGATGTTTCTACTCTTGATACTTCGGCCGTAAAACTAACAGGAGACCAGACCATAGCAGGGAATAAAAAATTTACTTCAACAATAGAAGTGCGAGGTGCTACTGCTCCAACCGCTTTTGATGGTATCGGTATCGCCTTTGATACGGCGACAAATATAGGAGAGATTGTGGCACAAAAAATAGCAACCGCAGCCTATTATCCGATACAAATAACAGGGTCATATGTTGATTTATATGCGGGGGATAATGTAATCGCGACAGCAACTGGCACTACACTATCTTTAAACAATAGAAAAATAACAAACTTAGCCACACCAACAGCAACAACGGACGGGGTGAATAAAAGTTATGTGGATACATTAGACGGGCAAAATGTGAAACTAACAGGAAACCAAACCATAGCAGGAATTAAGACATATAGCAGTGGTGTTGAAATAACGGGAAATTCAATAAATGCTACAACAAAGGGCACATTCGTGGTTTTTAACTCCACAGCCAATATCGGGTCAATTGCTAGTTTGGATATGAAAACAGCAACATATTACAACTTTGAAATTTCTGCGAAAAAAATAAGTTTTATTATTGACGGGACGATAGTCGGTTGGGTAAATGCTTCGGGGCTAGATTGTAATAGTAGCAAAATAGCCAACCTTGGAACTCCGACATTATCAACGGACGGAGCGACAAAAGGGTATGCGGACACATTGGACGGACAAAATGTAAAACTAACAGGCGACCAAACAATAACAGGAATTAAGATATTTAATGGAAGTAGAAATGATGTAAAAGCACTGACCTTATTAAGCCAAGCCGATTTCAATAATGTGGATATCATTAATGGTGGAAATATAACATATAATGGGGCGAGGATATTAAACCAAAACGGAGGAGATATCTTTTTCAGTCAGACAACGGGTGATTATCAGTATTTCTTATTTACTCTAAATACTGCTTCAAGTGGAACCGCGAACCAACGAGGTTATGTATTTACGAATGTAGCATCTGATGTAAAAGGGGCGGGACTTTATATTTCAAAACTTTTGGATAATAAAAGTGCTTCGTCTGACATTGTCCGTTTTAACAATGCGGGCGGTATGCGGTTTTATGGTGCCTTAGATATGAATTCAAACAACATAACAAATGGCGGAACAATAACTGGAACGACAATTACTTCAACCGCGGGTATATCAACAACAACAGCAACCGCGAGTGGATTAATAACGGCAAATGCGGGTATATCAACAACAACGGCAACCGCAAGCGGGTTATTAACAGCGACAGGAGGTTCAAGCATAGTTATACAAGGAAACACCAATGGAGGCAATACACGCGGAATATTTCTGTGGGACACTGGCAACACCAGTTATGGTATTTATATGGCTTCAAATGGAGGAGGTGCAAATACCAGAAGTCTAGCGGGAGGGTCTGCGGTTGCAGGCAATGATTTCACTTCTTTTGCTGTTAGATTTAGGGTAAGTAATGCTTCAACCGACGGATTTATATGGGAGAACTCGTCCGAACAATTGTTAATGTCATTAAACGGGGCAAACGGCACTTTATGGACAAAAGGGTTAATAACGGCTAGTGCGGGTGTATCAACAACAACTTTAACAACGAGCGATAAAATAACAACAGCATCTGGTAAGCCGATAATCATAGGCAATACAACAAAGGGCACGGGTGCGACAGGAGGATTAGAATTATACGGAACGGCGAGTAATATAGGAGGGGCACACTTACAAGCAATAACAACGGCGGATGCTTATCCAACATTCCAATTAATGAATTGGGCACACGACAATATAGGCATAAGTTTTGATGCTTATTATGACGGCTCAAACTGGAAATCAAGTAATTCTGGCTCAAACTTTCAAATATACAAAATCTCAAACAAACTTGCTTTTTATTACAATAGTGGAACAACAGCGGGAAATAATATAACTTGGAACGAGGCGATTAACATTAATACATCGGGAGAGTTAGTTTTACCAACAACTTCAAGCGGTAATTTATTAATACGAAAAAGACCAACTTATACTAACGACCCGCTACTACATTTTAAATCAGGAGGATATACGAATTATGGAGTGCTTACATCTTCAACTGGTTTGCTCCATGCTTGGACTACTACAAATACCAACAGCGAGCCGTCAGGTAGTTATAATTATATTCCGCTAAATGGTGCTTGGACAAACTCCTCGGACAGGAGGCTAAAATCGGATATTAAAACATTAGACTGCGGTGATTGTTGCGATAAACTAATGAAGATAAATTGTTGTTCGTATTATTGGAAATCAGATGAGAAGAAAGAAAAAAAAGGCCACGGATTTATTGCTGATGAAGTTAAAAAAATATTTCCTGAATTTGTATCTGAAAGTGGAATGAAAGCAGAGGATGGAGAAGGCTACCTTGAAGGCATAACATATACAAATTTTATACCAATATTAGTCAGTGCTTTTCAACACATGGCGGAAAAAGTAGATAATCTATCGCAAGCAATTGATTTGTTAGAAAAAGAAAATAAAAATCTCATGAATATACTACAAGAAATTAGAGAAAATGGCTAATAATACAACCAGACTTCACAGACCCCCACCTATTATGGATATGGATGGCGAACTAACTCCCGAGTTAAAATCCCGTGTCCTTGAAGTGGAACTAAAAACAGAAGAGAAAAAAATTGAAAACGAGATAGAAAATGAATGGAATTGTTGTATGACTAATAAGAAGACTGATAGCAGATTGATTAAATATCTCTTTCAAATGACTATAATCATTGGAATTATAGTCTTATGTTTAGTGAAATTAAGCGAAAAAAACCTCCCCTGCGAAACTGCGAATGTCTATGTCGGAATACTCACACTTTTGGTGGGTATAGTGCTTCCTAGCCCGAATGCTTCAAAGAAATGAGCACTCGTATAAGTGTATTTTATACCACATAGCATCCAATGTTGAATTTTCATTAGAATTCAACATATCGCACATTAATGGTAAGGCTTCATCAAAACTAATACACCAATCTGACATTGGCTTATACACACATTTAAATTTAGTATCTATACCTTTTTGAATACAATAAACACAACTTATATTCTTTTTTTCACTTATCCGTGAGTAAAAGTCGCATGCCGTGCGACTTAGCACAAATGGTAATACAAACAATAATATTAATAACATATATTATAATATTTATAATTTACCAAAGTAAGTGATACGCCCAATATGCGGGTTGGTTTTTGTTTAAATATGCGGGCTTTCCATCCTTTGTTTTAATTGCTTGATGTCTGGCACGATAACTTTCCCGTCTGTCTTCGTCTTGATGTTTGGTATAATCTGAATAACCAGATGCACCAAAGTTGATGCGACGGCCGTTATAGACGACATAATACTTTTTTCCTTTCACTTTACTCTCGCCGAAGTCTGTCGCACCCAATGACAAGGCTTTCTCTCGTAGCCCCATTATATATTATCTTTCTCTTTAATTATATTATTGTAAATAACCTCTCGTTGCTTATCCGTCAGTGGCAGGCGGTAAAGTATATTTTCAGGTTTTCTAAAAACGGCAGGGTTTTTATTCACCAAGTTCTGAGTGATGCGGATTTGGTCAATTTCCTTCCCTAGCCTTTCCAACTCTTCAAGTTGTTGCTCGTCCTTGCTTTTTTCTTTTTTATTTTCCATGATATATAATAGCGGATATAAAAAATGCCACACGAAAAACCATTTTTCGCATACTATGGCAAAATTAAACGGGAACATAAGTTTTTGTTGAATGAAGGAGACGACACTGGATGGGCTGAAGGAATTCGTGAAGGTATCCGTAATCAGGCCTATGAGATGCTTAGAACGGATAGATTATTGGATGCTTCAACAAAGAGGGGGAATACTATGGAAGATTTAAAAGACAGGATTAGTGCCTTGGACAATAAACAAGCAATTTATGCAAATATGAATTACGACGAACTGAAAGCACACCTTCAAGATGACGGCATTGATATGAAAGAATTTGAAAGAAAACACGGAACTGCCCCTATGAACGAACAAATGATTGAAATGCGAAAATTAGCAATGGCTACCGATAAATATGATATAGCACACATAGAAGACAATATCCAGCAAATGAAACGAGATATAGCGCAATTGGTGAAACAAGGATACAGAGAAGAAGAACTAAAACAATTAACTGATAAGGGCTTAACATATATGAAAAACAAAGGCAACAAAGACAAAACTCGTCCAATACGAAGAGAGGATAGAAAGCAAGCGGAGCAAGATTACAAAGAATGGAAAGAAAACCGAGAAGAGTGGGAGAGAAAACACCCAGATGATGCTTCAATAGAAGCACAGATAGGCGACGAACACAAGATGCTTGTGCCACGAATAGGTGATGACCCCCGAAGTGTAGAAAGATTTGTTAATGCTATTATTAGAAGTATTCAAGAGATAATTATGAGCCCCAGACTTAATAGATTACTTAACCTTGCTACAGGTGTTGGGCGATATGGTGTGAGAAGGATAGCATGGGGACAGATATTGAGATTAATTGCCAACAATCCACAACTACGGGCGATGAATGTTGGATTACTTGGAAGAAGAAGATCAGATGCTTTAAATACCATTTTGCTAGCACTAGCAAGAAATGAAGTGCCAGAGGGTTTGCCTCCTCCTAACCCTCGTTTAATCGCAGGCGGACAGCAAAGAATAGGTGATTATGTATTAAGAGAATATGCGAGCAGATTAGCCACTGGGATAGCGTCTTTGAATGCGTGGGGCGCATTTAAAACAGGAGTAGAGACTATGACGGTTCTCGGTCTGGGAAAAGCACTTCAGAGAAATATATAGAACATGGTCTGCTCAACCAGATGCTCTCATTAAGTTGGAAGAAGAACGAATTCATACCGAAGGAAGTAATTATAATGGCGGGGGCACACGAGTGGAAAGCCGTCTTCAATTAGAAGATAGAACTCGCGGTAAGTTTCCTTACATTCTACCAGCAGATGCTTTGGATTTAGTTGCTTTTGAACATGATTTATTGTATGCTACTGGTGATAAAAATGTCCAAGACTTTGCCGATAAACGATACTTTGAAAGAATTACCAATATGAGTGATTATCTAACGAGTAATGGATTGGCTACGGCCGAAGTTGCCAAGAGTATTTTTGACAATTACAACTCAAGGTTTTCAAAAGCGGATATATCTAGAATGGCCTTAGAAGCACAGGGAAGGGCACGTGGCGGAGTATCTTTTTGGGATGCGATGAAGTTTTGGAAAACTATCAAAACCACTCCTCCAGATGCGAAGTATAACGGATTTATAGGCGATGTAGATAAAACATTAATGTCTATGATTGGTATTATGAAAAATGTGGGCAGTTTTGATAAGGATGCGACATTTAAAGTAAATAAAGCGGTAAATCCTGCTACATTTAATAAACAATATGCGGAACTCGTTGATGGTTTTAACAAAATGGTTAAATCACAAGAAAAAGCGGATGGTGTGAAAGGATATTCTCTTATCGCACCAGCAAATGAAACTACAATTAATAATTTTATAGAAAAAATAAATACAAAAGATATTCCACCAAGTATAGAAAAAGATATAAATCTTAGTGTTGAAGTCCCGATCGCATACTCAGACAATATGGTAGTAGCACAAGATACTATCGGACTGGGCAATAACTTGCTCATACTTGATGATAAAGGTGCCCAAACGAGGCACTTAAAGGGATTTGTTAAATCGTTGAGAGAGAAAACTGGAAAGAAAATTAAACTTTCTAATTATGACGATCCAAAAGTTGGATGGGAAGAGGCCATTAAACAAGCACTAAATCAAGGTGCTAGTATATCAGACGTAGCAGATGCGGATGATATTTTGGATAAGAGAATTTATCAAGAAGTGAGGGGTAAATTGACACCAGACCAAATGAAGCAATTAGAAGATTTAGAATTGAGGGATGCGAGTGTGCCAAGAAAACAAACACCATACCAACTCAACCACCGCAAACCATGCCACCGCAAACCATGCCACCCAAACTATGCCACCGCAAACTCACCACCAGCACCGCAAACTACCACCAGCACCGCAAACATGCCAGCACCCGCACCACCAAATCCACAACCAGAGTATGAAGGAGTGTTTATAAAAGTGGAACAAAACAGGGGCTCCCATTCTGGGAGGAGAAAGTTAAAGATGAAAAACTCAAAGAAATGATGAAAGAATACAAAGTTTCAGATGACCCAGACCCAGCAACAACACCAAATCAAGCCATGGTTGATAGCATGAGAAGCATTGATAAATTGGTTGATAAACTTATGGGTAAAACTCCCGCCGATGAAAGAGAAGATATGTTAGCACTTATTCGTTTTCTAATGCCAAGCGACCAAAATGGAGGTATCGGCACTTCACAAACAAACCCACTTATTAAAGGCAACGAACTAAGACGAGATCGCATGCTAGACACCAAGAATGATTTTGAATTGTTAGATAACACCCGTTATGGCAACACAAACAATCACTTTATGTTGAATAGATACAATAGAGCAGTTATCCAGACCAGAATGAAAGACAAAAGAGCATTTCCAAAAATGAAACGAAAACTGACCAAAAACTTCCCTGCTGAAATCCCGCGACAAGTCCAAACTCGTCCAGAAAGAAAGGATTTTAAACCGCTCGTCAATCCTCCAAGTAATTATGCTTTTGGTAGTCCTTACTCTCCTTATTTCTATAATTATGCCTCACCACCCCAACCCTTTGGTGCCGAATATGATAATTATAGATACAATCCAAACTATTTTCAAAACCCATAGTATAGTATATCTTATAATATAAGATTAGATGCCGAGGTCTATACGTAGAGGATTAATAGCCAACAAGTTGCCACGAAAAACACTTTTGAAGCAGAGTTTGGAGAAAACCAATATAGAAAAAGCACACGAGGAATTCACTATTGACAGGCCAGTAATAACAGAGTTAGATAGCAAAAAACCGCCCAAATTTCACAATGACTTAGAAATACAACCAATTAAAACACAAAGAGATAGTGTTGAATTGCTCCCTATCCAAAAAGAAGGAATATTGCCAGCAATGGGGACTATGGTTATATGTGCCAGCACTGGCGGGGGTAAATCAGTTATGATTTGTAATCTACTCGCCAAAAAGAACATGTTGAAAGGATTTTATGATAGAATAGTAGTCTTTTGCTTAAGTCCATGCCCGATTTTGGAGGACACTCTCAAGTTAAAAAAAGAAGACATAATCAAAGAAGACCGCCCAGAACTAATGCGCGAAATATTAACTAAACAAAAAGAACTGATTAAAACTAAAGGGTTTAAGAAGGCACCAAAGATATTATTGTTATTGGATGACATAGCACAGAGTAAAACCTTTCTCAAATCAGAAGTGCTTACCGAGTTGTTTTTCGCTTCAACACATGCTAAGGTGTCAGTCTGGGTAGCAACTCAGAGTTATACACAACTCCCGCGAAGAATAAGAATTAATTGCCATTGGATGATTATTTTTAATGGAGTAAGGCGGAGCGAACTTGACAGACTGGCAGATGAATATGAAAGTCCTTTTCTCACCAAAAAAGAATTTTACAATATGGTTAAGTATGCTACGGCAGAACCTTATTCATTTCTAGCAATTAACAACACTGCCAGTGATAGAACAACCCAGTTTAGAAAGAATTTCTCTACTATATTACGATTAAATAAGGATAGAGATATGACCAATTTGTGATTGAATTCAATCACAAACTAATTTATAAACTAATTAAATTAAATGGTTTTTTTTTCTCCATAATATATGTCATGACGGAAACACCTAAATTATACAAGACTTGCTATCATCAGGCAATCGCACTTTGGCATAAACAAAATGCACAAGGAAAATTCGTAACAATTCGTAAGGGATCGCCCGAATACTTAGCAGTAAAGACGATAGAAGCGGATATTAAGAGTGGCAAGATTAAGTGTCAATTAAAACCAAAGGTAAGCAAATCAGGAAGTAAGACCAATGAACAGCAACTAGACCAAATGCCAGATGAAGCATTAAAAAGAAAAATACCAGACATAGAAACGGCAAAAACTTCATTGCCTAAACCAAATGCCAAACCTATTGAGATGTCTCCAGCACTTAAGATTGAACAATCTTTACCCAAATCTTTCAATCCCACTCCTATTGCTGTGCCGAAACACACTACCACAACACCCGCAAGTAAGATAGAAGCAATGGAGGATGCTTCTAAGGAAACTCCGCCACCACCTAAGGAGGTTACTGAAACTAATGACATTGATGTAAATCAAGCCATAGCGGATTTAAAGAAAATGAAAGAGGAAAGAATTACACACCAGAATTTACAGATTATGAAAAAAATAATTAATGGTAATTGATAAAATATATTTTATGTGGATATTTATATATTCGCATTTTTATAATGATTAAAAACTCAAGTGCTTTACATCGTTTGCCGATTGGCTTTATCAACAAACTTAACGAAGCAAACCGACCAAAAAGTGATGGGTTTCAACTAAACCAGTTTGAATTGTGGAGTAGCAATGGTGCCCCGTTAGTTAATCAACCATTGACCGAGTTTGGCGACCTTGTCCCGTATGAGAAGAGCACTCTTCAAAACACATTAACAGACATTTCTGATAAAAAAGAAAATGCGGATGTTGTTGATTTGGACACTGCTGTTAGCAGTTTGGCTTATTTAAAGAAAGCAGTTGAGAATGCTGAGGCAAGTGAGTTTCAATTGACTTCACCACAAGATGCGAGACTTGACAACATACAAAAATCAGTTAATTTAATTAAACAATCCGTTTCAGGTGAATAAATAATTATTTTTAATTTCTATTATTATTTTTTTAGTATAGTAGCATTGTGAATTTATCCCTCACACCACACACAAAAATGGAGAAAAAGGAGATTGAAGTTACTGAGGAGTTGATGACCCTCAACAACCTCAGATATGAGTTTCCAGCAAGTCTGGCTCTCTCTGAACAGGGAAGTATCTTTAAGAAGAACTTCGCCGATCAGCAAAAGTATGCCAGTGATTCTGGAACTGAAATGATTTTTACATTACAGGCGAGCACTGATTTTGTTTATGGAAAGAATTGCTATTTGTCATTTGACATTATGGCCGAAGGATTGGTGGCCACTGATGGGAAAGATAATGTTGCTTGTGCTCTTGGTTTCCAAAACACTCCCGCTACCGCTATTTTTGAAAGATTTTTGCTAGAAAGCAAGGATGGTAGCGAACTTGAACGAATTGAAGATTTGAACAAGATGGTGCGAAATATTCTCCCTTGGCATTATCCTTTTGATTACCGCCGACAGGCACAGATGGCGGGACAACGAGAACCAGTCAGTGTTAATGCTAATGTTACCGACACTTCGGTTACTGATTTTGCACTTAATGTCCCCACTGCTGGTAGTGTTGCGACTGGTAATTATTTGAGGGTTTGTATTCCTCTTCATTACTTCTCGGGAGTGTTTAATGAAGAAACTCTCATTCCTCCTCTTTGGTTAGTGGTATGAGACTTCGTTTGACATTTGCACCAGTGAATGAAGCATTGACTATCATTGGAACCTCTAATGGTGCGATTCCGACTGTATTTACTACTACTAGTTTGAAATACACCATATCAAATCCAGTTGTTATGTTGGAGACATTCTCTCTTGCTCCCTCCGTCCAGAGAAATGTTATGGAGCAGATGGGGAGCAAGGATGGGCTCCCATACACTTATGAAACATATTACAATCAAAAGGCAAATCCAGGGGTCTCCGATGATTTTAATCTCCAAGTGAATAAAGCCGTTGCTCGTGCTCAGTGCTTGTATATCGTAACTCAGAATGTGCTTACCGAAAATGCTAATATTGACAACTTGGGAACTGCTCAAATGCCTTACAGACAATATCAATGCCGTATTGGTGATTGGTATGCCCCGCAACAAAAGATGGAACTTGGAGGAAGCACAGATGATCTTGCCTCCGTTCAACGAGGATGCGCGGAATTGTATATTAATAATCTCCAAGCGACTATGGGTATTCGTGATGCTTACATGTCTTCGTCTGTTTCTCTTGAAAACTTTCGCGAGTATTATTCTACTTCAGATAAAACAGGACTTACATCTAACTCAGGATTTGCTACCATTATCCAGACACTCAATCAGTCGCCACATATTGGAGCATCTGGTATTGCGGTTAATAACTCACGAACTGCGGAAGTCACTCTTCGTTATGCATCCACTTATGATGAAAATCGCACCATTACTGCTTGGTTGAAATATGTTAAAGTCGCGGCTATCTATCCGTCTCGCTGTGTGGTCAGACAATAAAAAAAAATTAAAAATTAAAATATATCATTTATAATATAGCAATGTCTTTTACTATCTCCAATCTTGAAGACGAAAAGCGAACAAAAAAAAATTTCCTCCTTCGTGTCTCCTCAAGCGATAAAACAGAATCCAAATCCGCTTCTACTCACAATGGCCGTTTCGTCGTTGATTTACCAGCAACTGGTCGTAATATTGATATAATCAGTGCTTATGTCGTTAAAAGTATCTCTATCCCAAATGTTTTCCCAAACATACCGAGTTATGCCAACACTCTCACATTGATTAAAACAACTGGATCGGCTACAAAAACGGCAATCGTAACAGCAAATCAATACACCATTGATACATTTATTACCGCTCTTCAAACTGCGATTAATTCAGCAATTACCCCTAACTCCGTAGTTATAACTTTGAACTCCGTTAATAAATTGAATTTTGCTTTCACTGGTGATACATATGCTTTTGATTACGATAACAGCACGATTAGCGATAAGATAGGATTAACTGCCGATATCTCGGCGGCGGCGAGTAGCACCATGCAATCTATAGTCAATCTAATCGGTGAAACGGCCGTTTATGTCCATAGCCGTGCTTTAAATCAGTCTGGTTTAGTTGAAGCAAATGGTAATTTCTCTGTGGTCGGTAAATGTAATTTAGATAAGCCGTATGGAGTCCAGTGCTACTTTGAGAGTTCTAATGATGTCGCCGATTATGTGCCATTTAATACAACAAAAAGTTTAAGGTCTATTGATATTGTAATTAGAAATGCGGGCGGTGAAGTGCTTGAATGTCCTGTCAATTTTGAAGTTTCAATTCTTCTCAAAGTCTATCATGCTTAATCCTATCGGTTTATTTACATTTGGACTATAATTTCCCTTATTATATATGATATTTTTGGACAATATAGATAAATTGTTTAAGTTGATAACGGCTATCAACGAGTGCCGTTTGAAACAAAAAAAAGATATAATCCCGTGCGGGACTAATATGGATCAGTTTTATCGGTATTTAAGGAAATACCATGCACCAATTGTTGAGGAAATGACAAAAAAAACAAATATTAACAATCTAGCAGTAGAGATAGAAAAAAAGTTTGAAAGCCTGTATTTTTGAAAGTGTGTATTTTTTTTTGTTTAAATCTGGTCTTCAATCCAGTTTAATGAAGCGTAAATGCTCGCACCTGTTCCTGCCACTAGAGATGCTGACACGGTCAATGTCTTACCCGTTCCAATTTTTAGGTTATAGCGAGACAAATCAATGTAAATAGAAGCACCTACAGATAATATATATGTTAATACTATGTTTCCGCCAGTGCGGGTAGTTCCTGCTGTATCTACTTCGGCTAATGATGTGTTTGTATCGTAATTGCTGTATGATGGTGTGCCTCCAAGTGTCGCATTTAATGTTATCTTTGCTATACATATTTTGTCACTTGTGTTGCTCACACACAAATTTTCAAAATAAATAACATTGTAATTCGTCTTACTATTAAATGTGGCTCGGTTGCGGAGGGTAAATATAGAAGTCTCCGTCGTTCCAATAGTTTTGACATTGTCATACGAATTAGTTATAGCAATAGTGCGGTCAATAGTCCCCTCAACTGCCAAAAACATACTCGCCGTTTTCATTACAACGGATTGAAGGCTTGACGAATATGCCTTCGCATAAATAGCAAATGCCGCCTGATCTAATGATGGAGTAGTAGCAGTGCTCGCGTATTTAATCGCATGAATTACTTCCATTCGTCCAGTGCGGGGATTTTCAATTTTAAATGTAATTTGACCGCTACCCAGATATTGGACGACTATTTCAAACACATTCAATTTGGTAAAATCAATCGTGGGGAAGTTTCCCGTATTATCACATTTATCAACATTCCAAGCATACTGACTAACCACATTTTCAACACTCCCCGCCGTTCTTACAACAGACATTCCCGAGTTTGATTGTCTAAAACATAAATTGTCTGCTGGTGTGCCTATGCCGATATCGCAATTAAAGGTAGTCGCGGTGGTAGATGATGGAAACAATGCGGAAAATCTAGCAACCAAGCCCATGCCACTTCTATATTTTGCTCTCTCTATAGTCGTAATCTGTGCGGTTGAATTACCTGAGGCCGATGTGGTCAAAACCGCCATTGAATTAGCAGTTGATACCACCCCGCCGTTTGTTTCTGTTTTGTCAAAGAAACGAGTATTAATACCATATGTAAATACATTTTGCAATACTGGCGATAAAGTGGCCGTTCTCAATTCTCCGAAGGCCGTTGTTGGTAAAGCATCTTTAATATTATCTATTGATAAAGAAGATGATGACGATGTAGATGATGACGATGGAGTGCTCGTGCTTTGACCAAAAAGGTTCATTTTTATTATATATGTAAGTTTTTTTTAAAATGACTTATATAATATAAAACATGTCATAATAATACACGAATTGCCCGCGGATATCGTTGGCCACATTAAAACCTTTGTCTATTTGGAAAATAAAAAATATAACAAAGGGACTTGTGATATATGCGGACTGGTCCCACATTCAATCGCATCCTCCGATCATAGCAGTTGATATTGATATGAAGATGGTGTTCAGTTTTTCACAATCTGCTCCATTAATGCTACAGGCGAGAGTCTAATCTTAGACTAAAATATGGAGAGCCCCCTTTGTGTGTTAAGTATTAGCCTTCTTTTTAATTCTAGCACTTCTTCTTAATGGTGCTTTTGTTTCCTCTTCTTGTGGTGCTTCTTTTTTTTCTTTGATAAACTCATTTACTATTTTCGCACCTATATGAGATATTTTCCTGAGTGCCGTATTTGTTATTTGCCCGCCGTGGTCATTCCATATCTGCTCAAGCAATTTATACTTATCCTCTCTACTAGCACTTTTACCTAATGGTTGATATTTGCATTCTTCGTCTCCGTTATCTAGATTGCTTTCAATTTCATTAGTGTTATTTAAATTCAAATATAAATCTATTTTGCGTCTCAACTCCTCTAATTCTGTTTTAATCCCTTCTGCCTTAATTTCTTCAGGGTCGGCCACATTAACCCAACTATAACTAAATGAAGTGAGCATATCGCCGTGCCCCAACACATTGCTTACCCACGTGTTAAAATTCTCTAATTTCGGATTGGCGAAATTACTATACGACAAACTAGCATATAGTTTTCGCAACATACTGCTCTTCTGTGTGTATTCCGATAGCCAAGGAAAGATTTTGATAATCCTTTTATTTAGTTCATTGTTCTTTTGTTTATCAAGCACACCTTCGCTGTTAATAATAACTGCTTTTTTCTTTTTGAAATGATTTCGTATTGAATTTACTTGTTCTATTACAAACTGGGGAGTAAAAAGGACAACAGGCCTCTCAGTCCAATTCTTTTTTTGTCCTTCTCTCTTTTTTGCTAGGTTATTCACTCGCAACCAACTCGGTTTATCTGGTATTAATTCATACGTGTTTTTGTCAAATATTTCTACAGGCCTTGCTCCAATTGCTATCATCAAAGCAAGCAGTTTAAGATAAGGGTCATTACTTAATATCATATCATTCATTTTAGCCATTACATCACGGACATCAATCTGTATTTTTTGTTCATTTTTGGCTTTGACATCTTTCTTATATCCCTCAACGATATCAATCCGCTCGTCTTCATTTAGATTAAAATACTTATCCAGTTTGCTCATTTCATATACTTTTTCACTTTGGTTGGGCTCTATTGCTTTTTTTCTCACCTCAGAAAGTCTTTGCCTTCTACTATTCAAATTTGGATACACGATAGCATATTTTGGATATATTACTTTTAGTGCTTCAAGCACTTCTTCATCACTCGTAGTCGTGCTAAATAAAGATATAATAGCATTATGAAAGGCTATACTTGGTTTTAATTCGCTATCGTAGAAGTTGGACACGACCTCATAAATTTTACTTTCAGTTGTAGCAACTCTTAACTGCCTAACAAACTTCTTGTCATCTTCGCTCCACATCGGCTGGTATATATTAGACAAGTCTATTTTTTTCTAACTCAAAATATTCACTGGCACATTCTCTAGAGCAAAAACAATAGTAATTAAAATACCACTCCATATTCTCAGCGTGAATTATTGGACTTTCTACAAATGATAAAGTAAGCCCGCAGTTGTCGCATAATTCGTAATCGTCTGTTAGTAAATCGCTATTAAACAAAAAGGCTTTTATGTATTCTTGTAAATCATACGGCAATCTTGCTATAATATCCGACATTGTCGTGGTCTGATATATTACATTACATACCTTTAAACTTCAAATTAACTCCTCCGTCAATTCACGCTTTGCCGACACTTCCCGTATTGTTTGCCCCGCGGTTTAGTCTGGTGGCACAAATCGCCTTCAACGGCTTCTTTTTGCCCCCGTCCTTAAAGTCCTTTTTTCCCTTAAGTCCCTTATTTCCACAAGGACACCCTAGAAGCGGTATTTTATCGTAATTCTAACTCCGCCCATATTCCATGCCCCTATCCTTACTTCCTTATTATTTTTATTAACATTAT
>WBZZ01000792.1:0-10000 GCA_019918135.1 Paulinella micropora
CTTTCTTTTTTCTGGTTTCAGTTTGTTTATTTCATCGCTGGCAACCGTTCCCAAATACCAATCATATTTCATAATGTTGTCTATTTCATCTGTCATCAATCCCCTTCCTGCTCCCGCTTGCTCATATACTGCCCCATCTACTGCCCCCGTTTGCTCATCTACCGCCCCATCTACTGCCCCATCTACTGCCTCAGTTTGTGGTTGAACTTCTGGCGGTTGAACTTCTGGCGGTTGAACTTCTGGCGGTTGAACTTCTGGCATATTTTCTGGTAATTCAATACCGAGATGATTTGAAACTTGATTTTTAATATTTGGGTCAATTCTCATTTCAGTTACTAAGCTACTTACATAGTCTTTCTTCTTCATTTTTTCCTGTATTTGCCCTTCTTTAAATATTTCTTAATTGTTGATATTGTTAAAAGTTTGTGGATTAATTTCTCAATCGTTTTTGCCCCAGCACCCTCTTGATTTATTCCCAAATAATCGGCTAGTTTCTTTCTCATCTCATTCTGGTCTATTCCTAAATCAATACCTTCATCTACTATAACTTTTGCCATACCCGCAGTCGTGTGTCTTCCTTTAACTTTCTTCGGCGGTTGTTTGCCTTCGGCTATCATTTTCGCTTCCAAAGCAGGGCCTAAAACTTCGTGTATTTTTAATTTAGGATACATATTATTTCTTAATCCACTTGAAATGTGTGTTACTTTATCTCTAATTTCAAAGTATTTCGCTGTGGCTTCCGCAGTCTTTTTTTCTTGTTCTAATTCTTTTTTGTATTGTTCCGCCAGTTCTTTCTGCTCATCTGCTGATTTGGCATCGGCTATCGCTTTCTCTATTCCTTTACCAAGTTTGTCAAATTCTGTTTTAGTCAAGCTTTTAATAAAACTCATTTTAAAGCCAGCTTCCTTCATTAATTCAATATATTTTTCTTTTAATTCCTTTTCAGCCTTTCTCTCTTCTTTTGTTTTCAACGGCATCCCTTTGTCTTCTGGTGCTTGTGGTGCTTGGGGTGGTGCTTGTGGTGGTGCTTGGGGTGGTGCTTGTGGTGGTCCTAGTTGTGGTGCTTGTGGTGGTGCTTGTGGTGGTGCTTGGGGTGGTGCTTGGGGTGGTGCTTGTATGTATTGAGGTTGGAACTGTGGTGGCGGTAATAACAGTTTTCTATCTTGTTCAAATTTTACATCCTCTATAAGTTTTTGCTCTCTGTTCGCCTCCCTTATTAATTCTTCTTGTCTTTCCTTCATTTCCGCATTCTCCTTCCTCTCCATTCTTTTCTTCTCATCTTCTGCCTGTTCTCTTAACTTCTTTTCCTTTTCTTCCTGCTCGTGTATTAGTTCATATTTTTTCAGCAGGTTGTTTTGTATCTGGTTGCGGTTCTCGTGTTCAAGGCGATTGCATTCGGACTTAACAATTCGCTCTTTTGTCTTTCGTGTTTTCTTCGTTTTATTGTCCCCTTTCATATATTTCAGAAACAGTTTAACGATTTGAAGTGTGGAAAGGTCATTCGTTTTCTTTCCAAAGTTGAGATATGCTCGCTTGCCTTTTACTTTGATATATGGTCGGCCATCTTTGGTTCTGTATATCCTCGGTGGCCGTTGTTTTCCTCCACGAGTTTTGGTCTTCATATGCAGAGACTTCGCCTCCGCACCTCCACGAGTTTTGGTCTTCATATTGTATATATTATTAGTAAAAAAAATAATAGAAGGTTTAGTTTTTTATTTGAACCCACCAGGGGTTTTTGCGAGCAAAAAGCTCAACTCGTTGAGCATATGTAGGGGCTTGTCCCTACCGAAACTTAACGGCTCCTCCTCGTTGTTTGCCGTATCCTTGCTTAATTGCCGCCTTCGCTACACGGTCCGCATAAGGCACTCCGACATCGCTCAGAAAAGTAGCACCCCTTGAAATCAATTGATTCTTCTTGATAAACCTATTAGCATCTACTATCGCTTTTCCTACTTTTTTCCAGTTAATTTTCCCTCCTGTTTGTTTCTTTTTTGATTTCTTCTTGTTCTTCGCACCTCCCGCTTGTGGCATTGAAGGATTGTAGCTGATATTGTATCCCGATGGTTGTGAAATAATCACTGGTGATATTGGCATCTATATACGGTTCTAAAAAAAATAAATAATAATAAAATTACTTTAAACGAATATTGAAGTTCTTTCGTAATTCATCAGACACAGCATCCACATACAAAAAGTTAAACCTCTCTTTGGTCGCCTCGTGATATTTTTCAATGAAGTATTCAAGGTCGTAGCCGAGGTCCAGATGTTTATACACGAGTTCAATTTTATCCTGAGACTGACCAGGAAAAATGAGTAGGTAGTCCAGCTGTTTAATCGCCTCGGGCTTCAAATCGTTCAAGTACTGCGAGCTCATAATCACCTTTGACTTGTAGTGTCTATTTTTTTTCAACAGGTCGCTAACTGACTTATCCCTTAATCCGCTACCCAAATCATCTAACACGAAAACAACTTCTGGTGTGATGTATTTGCTCGGTCTCGGTGGTTTTTCGCCTCCCTCCTGTTTCTTCTTTTCGTCCTCTTTTCCAAAATAAAGAAACTTCGGCTTTTCTACTTCCTCTTTACCGTCTTGAATGATTTCGCCTTCTTCTTGCTCCTCGTCTGGCTTATTGAGCTTGTCCAACTCATAATCAATCACAATGTATCCGTCTGTTTTCAAATATGTGTATATAGCCATCGGGTTTCCCTTCTTCTTGAAGTGCTTGACCATTTCTTTGTAAATGTGGTCCTTATGTATCGTGCTGGCGATGAAGACAATACGGGTCTTTTTGTCGGTTGTTCGTTTCAGGATTTCAAACACTGCCGTGCTTTTTCCGCTCTTTTTTCTCGCAAGCAAAAATATGTTAGAATAAGGCTCCTCAAATAACTTGTATCCCTTGGCGAGTTTTTCACCATCTCCTTTGCTTGACTGGTCTAACTCGTATATCGTTAATTTTTTCCATTGTAAGAGCTTTTTTTTCAAAAAACCTCCTACGACCTCAAAAAACTATATAGAAAAATATATTTTTTATTTACCTGCGGGGTTTTTGCGAGCAAAAAGCTCAACTCGTTGAGCCTGTATAGGGGGAGCAGGCCCCTATGCCAAAAATTCTAAGCATATAACAATTCTTCCACCCAAGAGGTCTGTCTCAATACTGCCATTGTCTGTTTTAAGCACTTTAAAGGTGTATTGTCCGTCGGTCCAATTAATAATTCCCAAATTGTAGCTTAGATTTGAAATGTTTGCCGTGTTGCTGTCGGCGAATGTGCCAATAATTCCAATGCGGTCCATATGAAGGATTTTTGTTTTCGTCTCGGTCATATCATTCATATAATGGATAAACTTAACATTCATTCTGGTCGGGGTAAAGTTCATTTGAATGTTTTTGTCAAATGTCTTGCTACCACCAGCAAAATCATTACTCAGAAAAATAATCTTTTGGAATTTGAACTCACTCATTGTTTCTATATGTTGTATAATATATTATGTTATTAATATCATTATTTGTGTGCTCTGTGTTAGGTCGGACAGCCTGCGATTTCTATTCACGGGTCAGTGATAAAAAAAATGAAAGTTGTGTGTGGTGTATTCAAAAAGGAACAGAAACCAAATTTAAATGTGTGTATAAGCCTTTCAGCGATTGGTGTGTTAGTTTTGATGAAGCTCTTCCGCTAATCTGTGCTGGTGATAGCTCTTGGTATAAAACTCAACTATATGAATGTTCATTTCTTTGAACTAGAAGGAGAAGGAAGGCAGATTCCGATAAGTAAGGTCAAAATACCCACATAAGTGTTGGCTACCTCGCACGGTAAGTTCTTTTCAGATAACCTCATACAAAGGGTGATGATGGCGATAATGATACCCATTTGAAACAGATACTTAATAAGACTGCTGTCAGTTTTTCGCTTAGTCAAACAGCAATCCCAGCTGTCCTCGTATTCGTGGTCTAATTTTTTTTCTTCCTGCTTAATTTGGACATCTAGCACACGATTCTTCAACTCTGGTGTGAGGTCTTCCGTCTCTATGATTGGTGGTGGTGGGTGTAATCTAGGAGGCATTTGAAGGAAATAAAACTGCTCGTATTTCTGCTAATTGGTTCGCTTGGTCTTGTAATATATTAAGTAAAGTTTTATTTTCTTTTTCTAAATTAATCACTTTTTCTGATAATTGTTGAAAAGCACTTATTAATATTGGTATAAAATCTTGGTATGATATTGCTTCTATGTTTTCATCATCACCTATTTTCATTCCAGTATTTGATACAAACTCAGGAAATACTTTCTTAACCTCGTCGGCGATAAAGCCAATATTCTTTTTTTCTTTCTTTTCGTCTGATTTCCAATAATATGAACAACAATTTATTTTCATTAATTTTTCGCAACATTCGCCACATTCTAATGACTTAATATCTGCTTTCAATCTCCTGTCTGATGAACTACTCCACTTATTATCACCCAAAGCAACAGCAACAAATCCAGAATGAGGGTCGTTAGCATTTGTAGAACTCCAAGCATATAAACTTGTGCCACTATAACCGACATGACCATAATTCGCACTTCCATCACCTTTCATAAGTATTTGTGTTTCGGTAGGATAAGAAGGTCTTGGTCTAATAATTACTTGTCCATTCGTCCCGATTGTTCTGTAAATATCGCCTTTTGATGTTATTGATCCTTTTGTCCATAAATTCCCATCGCTCCCTCTCAACGACATTAAAGCAACATCACTTGCATTTTCCCATACAAAACCGTGGGTCGTGTCAGCACCAGATCTAAATCTTACTGCATAACTACTAAATCCATTTCCTGCTGGTGCCGTTCCTGTTCCACTTAATGCTTTATTCGCCCCAGATTGTGCCATATAAATCCCCCAGCCTGGATCAGTAATATCCCAAATATATATTCCTCTGGTGCTTCCTCCATTTGTTCCTCCTTGAATGGATATTTTTGCCCCACTGGTATTCGTTGCTGATGTAAGTGTTCCTGTGTATGTAATCCCCGCATTTGCTGTAATTAATCCTTTTGTCCATAAAGTCCCATTAGCACCGTTCAACGACATTAACAATTGCTCTGCTGAATTCTCCCATACAAAACCCATTGTAGAATCATTAGCAACCCTAAACCGAAAACTATACGAACTAAAATCATTTCCTGAAACCGCCAAACCATTTGCCAAACTTCTAGTGTTTCCACCTCCGCCAGATCCCGCATAAATTCCCCAGCTCGTATTGGTTGTATCCCATAGAAATATACCTTTCGCACTTGTTCCGTCGGTTGGTCCCTGAATTCCTATTTTTGCCCCACTGGTGTTTGTCGCAGACGTTAATGTGCCAGTATATGTAATTCCCACATTCGCAGTTAGTAATCCGCTGGCTGTTAATGTTGTTGTAGTCATACCAGCAGTTGCCGTTAATGTAGTTCCCGTTATGGTTCCGCCACTTGTTATGTTGTTTGAGTTCATATCCAAAGCACCATAAAACCGCATACCGCCCGCATTATTAAAACGGACAATGTCAGACGAAGCAGACTTATTATCCAAAAGTTTTGAAATATAAAGTCCTGCTCCTTTTACATCAAATGCTACATTCGTAAATAGGTAGCCTCGTTGGTTCGCGGTTCCACTTGAATCAGTATTTAAAGTATATAAGAAAGACTGCCAATCACCCGTCGTCTGTGAAAAGAATATATCTCCTCCGTTTTGGTTTAATATCCGAGCCCCATTATATGTGATATTTCCGCCATTAGTGATATCCACATTATTAAAATCCGCAGTGTTTGTTAGAGTTAGATATTTTATCTCTGTTCTCGTTCCATTGAATGTTTTAATCCCTGTTATTGTTTGGTCTCCTGTTAGTTTTACATTTTGCCCGTCCAATGTGTCCGCATACCCTTTTGTCGCTCCGTCCGTCGCTAATGTCGGAGTTCCAAGGTTGGCTATTTTGCTACTATTACAATCTAGCCCCGAAGCATTTACCCAACCGACAATTACCCCATCAATAATACAACTTATTTTTTTCGCAGAAATTTCAAAGTTATAATTTACACCAGTGCCCATATCAAGGCATCCGATAGTTCCTATATTGGCTGTGGAGTTAAAAACCACAAATGTTCCCTTTGTTGTCGCGTTCGTTGAATTTCCAGTTATTTCAAGGGCACTGCTAAATGTCTTAATTCCTGCTATGGTTTGGTTTCCTGTTAGTTTAACATTTTGTCCGTCTTTTGTATCTACATAAGATTGTGTTGCTGCCAGCGCTCCATTTATGCTTATGTTGCCTTTTGTCCATAAAGTCCCGTTTGCTCCGTTTAATGACATTAACAATTGTTCAGATGAGTTCTCCCATATAAAACCAGTATCTGAACCAGCATTACATCTAAACCTCATAGCCCATTGTAAAAAATCGTATCCTGCAACAGCTGAACCGCCCGCTAAACTTCTGGTATTTGTAACTCCTTGATTAGTTGCCATATAAATACCCCAGCTCGTATTAGTGATATCATACATAAATATGCCTCTCGCACTTGTTCCGTCCGTTTGACCTTGAATAGATATTTTTGCTCCGCTACCAGTTGTTGTTGATAATAGCACTCCTGTGTATCTAATCCCTGCATTTCCTGTTATTATTCCGCTCGCTGTTAATGTTGTTGTTGATACTCCTGCATTTGCTTTAATTTCATTACTAAATGTCTTGGTGCCCGCTATGGTTTGGTTTCCTGTTAGTTTAACAACCGAAGTATCAAGAGCAGAAACATCCACACCATCAACATTACCCACATTTGTTATGTTAAATCCTCCCATATTTAAACTACCCGTCATAGCCACTGTGCCATCCTTTGCCAGTTTTGTATCAGTGTATGCTTTCGTTGAAGCGTCGCCATCGTAGAATGGTGCTGGAAGTCCGCTGATTGCTGTTGTGCCACTAAAATTTAAAACATTGCCAGTCAGTGTTATTCCACCCCCCGTTGTTGGAGCGAGTGTTATGGTTGAACCAACAATAGATAGTGGATAGCCCGTTGCTCCACCTACCTCCGACGAATAAATAGAACCTATATTATTGTTGTAATTGAAGAATAACTTCCCTGTATTTAATGGATTTGAATCTTTTATACCCAAATAAGTAGTAAATATTTTGTTTCCTGTTATGGTTTGGTCTCCTGTTAGTTTAACGACTGCGGTATCAAGAGCAGAAACATCAATACCATCAACATTACCGACATTTACTACATTAAAACCTCCCATATTTAAATCACCAAACATCATAGCCAAACCGTCCAATCTCAGAAAAGGTGAGTTTGTGTTTCTCCATTGGCCTGTGCTATAAATGAGCAGTTGGTTATTGGCTGGCGTGCCCGTTATTGTAACATCACTGTGTGTATCTATTGAACCATCTGCGGACACTTTCGCATTGTTCGCCATGTGCTCTGTTATCCAATCATCAACATCTTTTGTATTTAGTAAATTAACTCCTGTTATGTTCAAATAACCTCCCATACTAATATTGCCCGTTTCATCCACATTTATCGGAAATGTTTTATTTACCCAGTTTATTGAATTATATGTGAGATAACTATTGGTGGCGATTGGTGCGGTTATGACTACATCTGTGAGTGTATCAATTGAACCAATGGTTGTATTTCTCCATTTACCATCTACATCATTATAAGTTAAGTATTGCCCGACCACTGGTGCGGATATGTTTGTGTCTATGAGATTGTATAGACTGGTTTGGTGCGGATTACTTGTATTAGAGCGGTGTTGAGTTGAAGCCTTAACCTCGTCATTGTCCCTCACTCGTTGCTCTGTATAGTATAGATTTTTTCCTTCTTTAATGTCTGTTGTTGATTTGGTAGCCAATCGTGTATCAAACCGGCCGTCAGTGTAATAAAGATTTACAGGGTCAGCATCTTCTGGTATTCTATCAGTGTTTAAGCCAATAATATTAGTGTTAGTTAAGTCTAAGTTTTTTATGTCCAGTGAATCCACCGCAATTTCAGACAAGCCTAATAAACTTTTGTATTGGCTCATCGGTATATATTTTGGATAATAATTAAACCGATTAAAAATTATTTTTGGTTAGATATACAACCGAAAATGCCGAGAGGAAATAGAGAGATTGCCATAAAAATCTTGAAAAAGCTACTGTAATGAAGAAACAGTATGCGAGGCAGAGAAAGATTGAGAGGGCAAGGGAATTACTAGCGGAGGAAGAGGCGAAGAATGTAAAAGAAATGACCAATGACGAAAAGATGGACCACATTACTAAGAAGCAGTTGGCAAAGGATATGATTGATGGGCAGGACGGCGAGAAAAGTGAGGAAAGCAGTTCTGATGAAGAGGTTGAACACGACTTTGTTGATATCGTTGCCCATCGGGTTGCTGGTATGAAACTTAAAGCCAAACAGAAGAAGACAAAGAAAGCGGTAAAAAAGAAAGTGCCTGAATTAGAAGAGAGCGATAGTGAGAGCGAGGAAAGCGAGGAAGAGCAACAGCCTAAGAAAGGTAAAGGCAAGAAATCAAACATATCGGTTAATGTTTATAATCAACAACCAGAGAAACCAAAAAAAGAAAACAATGATGTTTAAAGATATTTCTTAAATTTTGAAACTACCACAAATAATGACAAGAATAGTAATTAGCATACTCTGGATTGTTGTATGTTAATTCACCTTTTGAATTTCTTATAGCTTTTGCTCTTGCTCTGTAATTTCTTCTTCTTCTTTGTCTAAATGGTTTAGATGCGAAAAAAGTCCTATGCGGTCTTTGTAATGCTCATATCTGACATCACCGAAGTGAACTATTTTTCCTTTTGGTGTAGTAGTTGTATATTTTTTATTTTTTACACTTGACTTTGAAAATCTCATATTATTATATAATGAACAAGATTAGATGTTCGCTTACACATTATGGACTACCTATATAATCATCGTATGTATGACTTCACTAGTTGCTATGTGTGTGGATTAACTCTGTGTTTAGCGAACCGCCAGATTACGGCAATTGATGATAGTTTTGATTGGTTTTATATGTATGAGTTTTGTTCTAATTATTGTTTTGAACTAGAAAAAAAAGAAAGAGCCATATATAAGGATAAAGCATTAGGTGTGATTAAGTATTAGGAGGCGATGGACGACGAATTACAAGAACTGAAAGAGCAACAGGCATTAGAACTACATTATCAGAAAAAACAAAGTAAGAAATGGAATACGATATGGGCTGATAAACCATTGAAACAAGTGTTTGTAGATTTGGCGGATATGTCTAAGTTAAAAGATAAACCAGGTAATAAAAAATATGCCTTTATGTTGGTTTGGATTGACACTAATAGTAGATTTTTAGAAGTTAGACCGCTAAAAAATAAAACTGCGAATGAAGTATATACTGGTTTAAAATCTATTCCATATATTCCAGAAATCATTACAACAGATAGCGGAGGAGAATACAAAGGAGCAGTTAATAAATATTTTGATGAACATAACATTGAACACAGAACAGTTGAAGTAGGAGACCACAAAGCACTCGCAATAGTTGACCGTATTATCAGAACTATTAGAAGGTGGTTTGACATACTATTTGAAACTAATGGGAACTTTGACTGGGTCTCATACATTGATGATATGGTAAAAGCTTACAATAATCGTTTTCATCCAACAATCAAAGCTAGACCAATTGATGTATTAAATGGAAAAGCTACTAATAAACAAAAAATTGAAAGAGATGAAAGTATTAACGAATTTGAACCTGGCGATAAGGTAAGACGGGAAATTCAACGAAATCTATTTTCAAAAGGCGGACGAACTTGGTCAAAACAGATATATACGGTTTTGGGTAGAAACGGATTTAAGATTGTGCTATCTAATAAAGAACTAGTCAGCCCCCGCGAGTTATTAAAGACTAAGTTTGAAAAGCCAGTCGATGATGAAAAACAAATTAACGAACAAGTTCAAGATTTAACAAAGGAGAAGAAAATAAAGCAACAGTTAAAAAAAGAAGACATACAACCAGAAA
>WBZZ01000792.1:12500-67500 GCA_019918135.1 Paulinella micropora
GAGCCACATCTTCTACTTCTTCTTTCCCCGCTTTCTCCACCCCCATTTCTACTACTACTACTACTACTACTACTACTACTACTACTACCGTCAGTTCTTCTACTACCACTACTACCACTACTAATACCACTACTACTACGTCCTCATTTTCCTCTTTCACTACTACTATTAATATCCTAACTAATATTACACAGGCCGAAGCCGAGAAGGAGAAGAAAGATCTAGAGAAGAACGAGAAGAACAGTCGAGAAGAAAGAGAAGAAAGAGAAGACTCCCACTCATCCCTACGAGTTGCAAGACTTTCTATATATTAAAAGAGTGATTGCTGGTCACACGGTATAATAAAAAAGAAGAAAGAGAAGGAGAAGGAGAAGAAGCTAGTAGTAAATTTTAGGCCAAGTGATGTTGGTCAATAGTATGTACCATAATATTGATCCCGGCCGATCAGTGCTATAACTTGATAGCAGGGTACTGTCAGCCTCCGTATTCACTGAAAGTTATCAATAAGATATGACGGCATCATGATGATAATAACGTGAGCATATCTCTTAGGTCACTCAGTGGTCGAGTCCCGGCCGCTAATCATCTTCATGATTAATTAATCATCATGATCCTTTAATTAATTTATCTATGATATGGTATAGTCAATTAAGCTGTTGAAGACTCAGTCACTTTTATTGGACAATTAATTAGACCCTTCCTCCTCAGTTATGTCCGTATTGCTATTTTGTACGTTAACACTAATCGTTACTGTTAGTAGTATTATTAGTTATTAATACAGTCAATTAAAGTACCTTTTCTGGTACTGGTGGCACAGCTTTTTACAATTACACTTATTACACATATCAGGCCGTTTCGTGTGTTATTTTCCAGAGGTACATCTTTTGTGTGACGTCGTCAGTTAGACTGGCGGGAATTGTTTCATTATTGTTAAATTCTTCTGCCTGGGAAGTCGTTGGCCGGTAGGAGGGGGACGCACCGAGTGCCGGTTGCAGTTTGAAGAAGTCGCGAGGGTTTTCTTCGATTGTGTTATCGAGCATTGCAGCGTGTCCTTTGCAACGGGTCGCAGAAAAGAACCTTCGTTCAAGGGGTGTGGTGTCTACCTTAAGTGATCCCGCTTCAGGAACGTGCGCATTTTCCGATTTGTGTTGCTACAGCTGATCACTGTAGACACTACTCACGCCCTGCTCTGCTTGTGTGCAGTGGAAGGGCAAGGTGAGCGGCAAGTAGGACAGGACAGAAAGACTGAGGGTTGCATCGAATCGTGCAGGTCGTAGTGCGAGAGGGAGTGGGCCTTTAAAAGGTGTGTCTATTTGTTCTGTGACCGTGGCAAGTTGTGTTGAACGTGGTTCTTTCCTGGATTGAGCACCAGGACCCACGGACACAACAGTGTGCAAGGCAAGTGGGACAAGACCGTGGCAAGTTGTGTTGAACGTGGTTCTCTCCTGGATTGAGCACCAGGACCCACGGACACAACAGTGTGCAAGGCAAGTGGGACAAGACAGTGGCAAGTTGTGTTGAACGTGATTCTTTCCTGGATTGAGCACCAGGACCCACGGGCACAACAGTTTGCATTGCACAGCTCTCGTTGAACTAGTGTCGCATCATCACACCTACTACTTGTGTCATTGCTGTGACTTAGTTAGAGTGAGCGAGAGGTGTGGTGAGGTTGTGTGCTCTGTAGACCCGTGCTTTGGACACTAGGTGAGGAGCGAAAAGTGAATGTTTAGGTGGTTGTACAAAAACAACTACAAACCTAGGTAGGTTGAAGAACTGACTTTGCAGATAGGGCTGCTAGTAGGTGGAAGGCTACCATAGGTGGTAGCTGAGGTAGCCTTTGTGTAGTCTGAGCAATAGAGTCAGTGGTAGAACTAAACATTCGACAATCTTGGGGTTATCACTTTTTCCGAAATTTTCTATGAAGTATATGGACTTTTTTGAAAACGTGTGGAAATGAAAGGAAATCAATTCACTGATTGCAGAACATATAAAAATAATATTAAAACATGTTTTTATTAATTGTAATACACTTTAACTTCATCTTTAGAGGTGGGCAGGAACCGGTCCGACACGGTAATCTTTCTCCTTTTTCATAGTCCCGGCTACTATGAATCTATGATGATAACAATGCCCAACATGCAGACTTTGCTTTTAATTTTGTTTATCTTTGTTTACATTAAGCATTTTACTTTATTATGATAATAAACATTGCTTTTACCTACAATAAATTCCCCCCGGGGGGGGGGAGGGGGGAACGGGGGAGGAAGAGAAGTGCGATGTCGCCACGCAAAATACATAGATTCTACAACAAAATTTCTTTAATTACTAAAAAAAATAATAAATCTAACTCCGTAATATCATACTAACTAAATTAGAAGTTTGTTTAACTCTTGCACGCGACAAACGTTCTTAATCCCGCTTTCGACCATAACAAACCTGCCAGTGCAAAAAATTACGATTAATACTACACTACTACAAAGAAAAAAAACACAAAACAAATTCAAACATCTTTCAGATGAAGGAGAAAAGTGAAAGCTATGCAAGCTACCTGGTGCGTGCATTTGAAGTTAGCGCCGAGTCAGCACAAGCGATGCTAAAACAAACTCCCATGCGTTAGGTGAGCTGGGAGCGGTGAGACCGGTGCCGCGTTGGGGGGTGGAAGGTGAGTTACCAGCAGACAGAGCGCCAGCTGCCATCCGCGCGATGAGATCCTCCAGCAAGCTTTCTCTCTCGCTCTTACTATTTTTGTTGTTGTTGTTGTTGTTGTTGTTGTTGCTGTTGTTGTTGCTGTTATCATTATCATCATAGTTTTTCTTGTTCTTGTTATTCTTCTTCTTCTTCTTCTTCACTCTCTCGTTCTCTTCTTCTGAGCTTTCCTCCTCCTCCTCCTCCTCCTCCTCCTCCTTCTCCTTCTTCGAATTCTTCCTCTTTCTTCTCTCCTCTTCCCGTTGTCGCTTCTCTTGCGCCTCTTTTTCCTTCCGATCTTGCGCTTCTTTTTTCTTCCTTTCCTCCTCTCTCAACTTTCTTTCTTCTGCTAGCATTTCCTTAATGGATGCGGCTTGTTCTGACATTGCCTTGTTCACAAGATCCTGAACGACTTCTTTCGACACGCCGGCGGACGAACTACCCTGAATACAATACCGGTCGCCGTTGTTTTGAAAGAAGTCGTTCGTTTCTTGCGAACAAGGCAGTGGCAGAACAAACCAACAGCAACGACAACAACAACAACAAAGAATAATAATAATAATAATAATAATAATAATAGTGTATTTCCTGCCAATTGCTGAGCCAAAAGGCCATGTGCATCCAGTCCTCCATTCCATAAGGAAAGTCTCCACACCAATCGGTGGAATAAAGGAAGTGACGGCATAGAACATTACTCTAGTAGCTTTATACCAATCAGCCCATGGAAAGGGACCGATGGCCTATGTACTCCCTAAATAATAATAATAATAATAATAATAATAATAATAATAATAATAATAATAATAATAATAATAATAATAGTGCTTCTCTGTCAATGGCTGATGCATTTCTGCACATGCGCCTCCATCGTCTCACCCGTGAGGGGAGTACGAAGAATTGACGATAGGCTGTAATGACACCCCCGCAAGGGCAGTTCCAACACTTCCAGACGGACCGGTATGTTCAATGAAAATACTGGTCCAGACGGACCGGTATGTTCAATGAAAATACTGGTGGCACCGACGGGAATCGAACTGGCGACAGGGCCCAGATGGTAGAACTTGACCACTGGGCTATCACGGTGTCCAAATGATAATAATAATAATAATAATAATAATAGTGCTTCTCTGTCAATGGCTGATGCATTTCTGCACATGCGCCTCCATCGTCTCACCCGTGAGGGGAGTACGAAGAATTGCCGATAAGCTCTAATGACACCCCCGCAAGGGCAGTTCCAACACTTCCAGACGGGCCGGTATGTTCAATGAAAATACTGGTCCAGACGGATCGTTACGTTCAATGAAAATACTGGTGGCACCGACGGGAATCGAACTGGCGACAGGGCCCAGATGGTAGAACTTGACCACTGGGCTATCACGGTGTCCAAATAATAATAATAATAATAATAATAATAATAATAATAATAATAATAATAATAATAATAATAATAAAGTTTGAAAAAAAAATGTCAGCGCTTCCCGTTAGAGAGATTATACTCGGAAAAAAAAAGACAGGGAAAGGCTCACTGATAGAATGCCACACACACTAGCTAGCCATACTAAAGCTAGTAGCTATACTCCCCTCTCTAAACTATATGCTGCGGCGCCCAAAGAGACCTTTTGCCCCCCTCCCCCCGGGGCCCCCCCCCCCCTCACAAAAAAAAAGAAAAAGAAGAAGAAGGAGTAGGAAAGATTATACCTCCAACGACATGTCCACTTCATCAGCGTCAACCGCGGGCTTTTTGGACTTCGGCTTGCCTAGTCACGTCAGAAATTAGAAACACTGAAAAAAAAGCACAAAAAAAAAGATGAAATTTGCTAGTACCTGGCTTTTTCTTGCTGGACCCCTTAGGCATAGGAGGCTCAGGGGTCTCTTCTTCTTCAGGGACGTCTGGAACGTCTGGAACATCGTCGACGTCGAT
Source organism: Paulinella micropora (assembly GCA_019918135.1). NCBI lineage: Eukaryota > Cercozoa > Imbricatea > Euglyphida > Paulinellidae > Paulinella > Paulinella micropora. The sequence goes on from WBZZ01000792.1 coordinate 17,107, forward strand.
GGATTCTGCACAAAGAACCAATCAATATTACATACATCCTTCATTTTTCATATTACATACAATGTTGCTACCGAATCTCAGTTTTTTTGGCCTGCCCGAAGAGCGAGGCTCCGTCGGGCCCTTTTTTTGATTCTTCTTCTAACGTTTCAGGCGAGCATGCAGTAAATATGCAAAATAAAGAAAAGGAAGATGCCAAAAAAAAACAAAAAAAAAAAAAAAAAAAAAAAAAAAAAAGATGGAGCTGGTGGAGAAGAAGAATAATAACATGTATTTGAAGAAGAAAAAGAAAAATGGAAGAAGAAGAGGAAGAAGAAGAAGAAGAAGAAGAAGAAGAAGAAATGACCTTGTTTGCTTCGTACAGAAGCAAAAGCTCCCGCTTCCGCCAGTTGCAAATCATAGGCGGGTTCGTGGGGTTACCGACGTAGAGGAGCCACGCGGGCTTCACCTGCTTCTCGAAGTCCATCGGCGACGGATCAAGCATGCAAGAGTGTTTAAGGTTAAAACCAAAAAAACCCATGAGCTGATATTGGATTTCGTCAGCCTTGCCATCGCCGTCAGTGTCGACCTCGCGCGCAGCAAAAATGAAGCGCTTCGATCCTGCAACATCCAAGTATAAAAAATATGTGCAGCTTGTGAATTTTGAAAAACATACAGTACCTCGATTGACTTGCGCAGGAGTGTTCTTGCGCCAACCAATGGGAAAGACAATGAAGAGCCTGCAAATAAAAAATAAACAATCAGTTTATTAAAATCTTTCATACTTATAGGGAAAAAGACCCGGGAGCACAAGGTGAAGTTTCACCCTCACATGTCTCCACTTGCGTGGACGCCTTCAGTTCGAAATGGTTGTACTTTGTAAGTGCAACGTCGAGCGCGAGCGCCCCCTCCCGATGTTTGTTGTCCTCGGATGTGAACTTAAAGAGCAAGCTAATTAAAGCAGCAGCAAAAGAGGAATAATAATAATAATAATAAAAAGAGAGTTTAAATTTAAAAAAAAATGGCAGCGCTTCCCGTTAGAAGAAATATACTCGAAAAAAAAAAACAGGGAAAGGCTCACTGATAGAAGGCCACACACACTAGCTAACTATACTAAAGCTAAGTATCTATACTCCCCTCTCTAAACTATGCTATCGAATAATAATAATAACAATATAATAATAATAATAATAATAATAATAATAATAATAATAATAATAATAATAATAATAATAATAATAATAATATGTATCGTCTGCCAATTGCTGAGCCAAAAGGCCATGTGCATCCAGTCCTCCATTCAATAAGGAAAGTCTCCACACCAATCGGTGGAATAAAGGAAGTGACGGCATAGAACATTACTCTAGGAGCTTTATACCAATCAGCCCATGGAAAGGGACCAATGGCCTATGTACTCCCTAAATAATAATAACAATAATAATAATAATAATAATAATAATAATAATAATAATAATAATAATAATAATAATAGTGCTTCTCTGTCAATGGCTGATGCATTTCTGCACATGCGCCTCCATCGTCTCACCCGTGAGGGGAGTACGAAGAATTGACGATAAGCTCTAATGACACCCCCGCAAGGGCAGTTCCAACACTTCCAGACGGGCCGGTACCACCAAAGGGTTATGAGTTGGCGTCACAGTTTAACGCCTTGAGGCCATTGGGCTGGAGCTCTGTTTAGCAAGTGTGACTAGGTTTTTTCATCGCGATTTCCCTCAAATATGTCACAGTCAACACTCCAAGGCAGATTTAATAATAATAATAATAATAACAATAATAATAGTGCTTCTCTGTCAATGGCTGATGCATTTCTGCACATGCGCCTCCATCGTCTCACCCGTGAGGGGAGTACGAAGAATTGACGATAAGCTCTAATGACACCCCCGCAAGGGCAGTTCCAACACTTCCAGACGGGCCGGTATGTTCAATGAAAATACTGGTCCAGAAATAGACAGGTATGTTCAATGAAAATACTGGTGGCACCGACGGGAATCGAACTGGCGACAGGGCCCAGATGGTAGAACTTGATCACTGGGCTATCACGGTGTCCATAATAATAATAATAATAATAATAATAATAATAACAGTATGAAATAATAAAAAAATGACAGCGCTTCCCGTTAGAGGGATTATACTCGAAAAAAAAAAGACAGGGAAAGGCTCACTGATAGAAGGCCACACACACTAGCTAACTATACTAAAGCTAGTAACTAACTCCTTTCTGTAAACTATGCTACAGTATCCAGTAATAATAATAATAATAATAATAATAATAATAATAATAATAATAATAATAATAATGATAATAATAGTGCTTCTCTGTCAATGGCTGATGCATTTCTGCACATGCGCCTCCATCGTCTCACCCGTGAGGGGAGTACGAAGAATTGACGATAAGCTCTAATGACACCCCCGCAAGGGCAGTTCCAACACTTCCAGACGGGCCGGTATGTTCAATGAAAATACTGGTCCAGAAATAGACCGGTATGTTCAATGAAAATACTGGTGGCATCGACGGGAATCGAACTGGCGACAGGGCCCAGATGGTAGAACTTGACCACTGGGCTATCACGGTGTCCATAATGATAATAATAATAATAATAATAATAATATAATAATAATATAATTATAATAATAATAATAAGAAGAAGAAAAGAAGAAGAAGGAGAAGAAGAAGAAGAAGAGAAGAAGAAGGAGAAGAAGAAGAAGAAGAAGAAGAAGAAGAAGAAGATAATAATAATAATAATAATAATAATAATAATAATAATAATAATAATAATAGTGCTTCTCAGTCAATGGCGAATGCATTTCTGCACATGTGCCTCCATCGTCTCACCCGGAGGGGAGTACGAAGATTTGACGATGCTGGGGAGGAGGGTCGTTGCGCGCGTAAAAGATCTTAAACTCCGCATATGCTGGTTGATAGCCCAGGACCCAGCAGACACCAGATTGTTATGGGTGGGGTTTCGAGGCAGCTCTAGCAACCGCGCTTGGTGTATGCACTTGCACATTCGGTGACTGACAACCCCGCAAGGCAGCTCCAAGCCTTCCAGACAGACCAATACTTTCAAAGAATATCCTTTGAAAATCTGGCACCGACGGGAATCGAACTGGCGACAGGTCCCAGATGGTAGACCTTAACCACTGGGCTATCGCGGCGCCACATAATAATAATAATAATAATAATAATAATAATAATAATAATAATAATAATAATAATAATAATAATAATAATAATAATAATAATAATAATAATAATAATAATAATAATAGGCTTCCTCAGACTATAGCATCAGATCCAGATCCTGGACATGTGCCTCCATTAATAATAATAATAATAATAATAATAATAATAATAATAATAATAATAATAATAATAATAACAATAATAATAATAATACCAGTCTTGATAATCTAATCCGGATAGGAATGTGAAAATTCCTTTGTGGGCCCACACGCGAACCTTCCCCGAATCCAGAGGGGGAAACCCACTCAGCTGGTCATCCTCCTCTTCCTTCTTCTTCCTCTCCTCCTCCTCCATCTTCTTCCTCTCTTCCTCCTCCTTCTTCCTCTCCTCTTCCTCCTTCTTCTTCCTCTCCTCCTCCTCCTCCTCCTTCTTCTTCTTCCTCTCCTCCTCCTCCTTCTTCTTCTCCTCCTCCTTCTTCTTCTTCTCCTCCTCCTCCTCCTCCTTCTTCTCCTCCTCCTTCTTCTTCTCCTCCTCCTCCTCCTTCTTCTTCTTCTTCTCCTCCTCCTCCTCCTTCTCCTCCTCCTCCTTCTTCTTCTTCTCCTCCTCCTCCTTCTCCTTCTCCTCCTTCTCCTCCTCCTCCTCCTTCTTCTTCTTCTTCTTCTTCTCCTCCTCCTCCTCCTTCTCCCTCTTCTTTTTCTTCTTCTTCTTCTTCTGCTCCTCCTCCTTCTTCTTCTTCTTCTGCTCCTCCTCCTCCTTCTTCTTCTTCTCCTCCTCCTCCTTCTTCTTCTTCTCCTCCTCCTCCTCCTCCTTCTTCTTCTTCTTCTTCTCCTCCTCCTTCTCCTTTTCATCCTTCTTCTTCTTCTCCTCCTCCTTCTTTTTCTTCTCCTCCTCCTTCTTCTTCTTCTCCTTCTCCTTCTCCTTCCCTTTGTCCTTCTTTTTTTGCTTCTCCTTCTTCTCCTTCTCCTTCTCCTTCTCCTTCTCCTGTCTCTTCTGCCTTTTTGCGGGAGGAGCTTCTCCCAATCCGTCGTCCCTGGGCACAGGCTTATTCTTGAGCAGGATCCCTACGATGCATGCATTATAAATACATACATACATACATACATAATACCTTGTGCATTCCAGGTGTAGCTGAAGCCGCGGACCAACTCCTCCAAATCGCCTTTGCCCTGCATGTTGCACATTAAATAAATAAGTGAGTAAGTAAGTGAGCAAGCATATACCAGATCATGCTTGCAAAAGACGGCGTGGGGAATCTCCACACAATCAAAGGGCAGCACGTCTGCAGACCCGTTGATTTTAAGGAACAATTCCCCACGCGAATTTTTGAGAATGGCTTGCAGAGTCTTGGCAATGTGCTTCGTAGACATGCCAGAGTCAGAAAGTGATCCTACACGTTGACAAACGAGCAAAATGAGTTGAATTCCAAAGACATAACTACCAGTCAGCGCCTTCAACCTTAAAATTCTTCTCGGGCCGGTCTGAAATTTGAACGTGTGGAAAAAGGGTCGTGTTATTATCAAACTTTTGTGCAGAGATTTTATTAAGAGCATGACATTTCGAGAAGATGTAACAGCATTCCCGCTCTTTCCCCAGCTCAGAATGAGCGGGAATGCTATTCTTTTTTTCTGTACACAACAATCTGTGGAAAAAACTCTGCACAAAAGTTTGTGAAAAGCGACCGGCATGATTTTGCATTTCCTTCCTACGTACTCTCAACTCATGTCATCCCTTGCATGTTTCTGCTGTAACGTGTTTGTTGAAGCTATAAATATCATTTCCTAACATTGCACGACCCAGCTTAATCTATTTTTCATAAACCAGCAATTCGATGAAACTCGTTTTTGGATTGCTGTTTTGCAAACTTTTGTGCAGAGATTTTATTGAGAACATGACATTTCGAGAAAATGTAACAGCATTCCCGCTCTTTTCCCAGCTCAGAATGAGCGGGAATGCTATTCTTTTTTTCTGTACACAACAATCTGTGGAAAAAACTCTGCACAAAAGTTTGTGAAAACCGACCGGCATGATTTTGCATTTCCTTCCTAGTACGTACTCTCAACTCATGTCATCCCTTGCATGTTTCTGCTGCAACGTGTTTGTTGAAGCTATAAATGTCATTTCCTAACATTGCACGACCCAGCTTAATCTATTTTTCACAAACCAGCAATTCGATGAAACTCGTTTTCGGACTGCTGTTTTGCAAACCTTTGCGCAGAGATTTTATTAAGAGCATGACATTTCGAGAAGATGTAACAGCATTCCCGCTCTTTTCCCAGCTCAGAATGAGCGGGAATGCTATTCTTTTCTTCTGTACACAACAATATGTGGAAAAAACTCTGCACAAAAGTTTGTGAAACTGACCGGCATGATTTTGCATTTCCTCTTCAATATATTATTATTATTGTTATTATTATTATTATTATTATAAGGGAGTACATAGGCCATCGGTCCCTTTCCATGGACTGATTGGTATAAAGCTCCTAGAGAAATGTTCTATGCCGTCACTTCCTTTATTCCACCGATTGGTGTGGAGACTTTCCTTATGGAATGGAGGACTGGATGCACATGGCCTTTTGGCTCACCAATTGGCAGGAGATACACTATTATTATTATTATTGTTATTATTATTATTATTATTATGGACACCGTGATAGCCCAGTGGTCAAGTTCTACCATCTGGGCCCTGTCGCCAGTTCGATTCCCGTCGGTGCCACCAGTATTTTCATTGAACATACCGGTCTATTTCTGGACCAGTATTTTCATTGAACATACCGGCCCGTCTGGAAGTGTTGGAACTGCCCTTGCGGGGGTGTCATTAGAGCTTATCGTCAATTCTTCGTACTCCCCTCACGGGTGAGACGATGGAGGCGCATGTGCAGAAATGCATCAGCCATTGACAGAGAAGCACTATTATTATTATTATTATTATTGCTTGGAGCTGCCTTGCGGGGGTGTCAGTAGAGCCTATCGTCAAAACTTCGTACTCCCCTCACGGGTGAGACGATGGAGGCACATGTGCAGAAATGCATTCGCCATTGACTGAGAAGCACTATTATTATTATCATTATTATTATTATTATTATTAGGGAGTACATAGGCCATCGGTCCTTTCCATGGGCTGATTGGTATAAAGCTCCTAGAGTAATGTTCTATGCCGTCACTTCCTTTATTCCACCGATTGGTGTGGAGACTTTCCTTATGGAATGGAGGACTGGATGCACATGGCCTTTTGGCTCAGCAATTGGCAGGAGATACACTATTATTATTATTATTATTATTATTATTATTATTATTATTATTATTAATGGAGGCACATGTCCAGGATCTGGATCTGATGCTATAGTCTGAGGAAGCCTATTATTATTATTATTATTAATGGACACCGTGATAGCCCAGTGGTCAAGTTCTACCATCTGGGCCCTGTCGCCAGTTCGATTCCCGTCGGTGCCACCAGTATTTTCATTGAACATACCGGTCTATTTCTGGACCAGTATTTTCATTGAACATACCGGCCCGTCTGGAAGTGTTGGAACTGCCCTTGCGGGGGTGTCATTAGAGCTTATCGTCAATTCTTCGTACTCCCCTCACGGGTGAGACGATGGAGGCGCATGTGCAGAAATGCATCAGCCATTGACAGAGAAGCACTATTATTATTATTATTATTATTATTATTATTATTATTATTATTATTATTATTATTATTATTATTATTATTATTATTATTATTATATAGCATAGTTTAAAGAGGGGAGTATAGATACTAGCTTTAGTATAACTAGCTAGTGTGTGTGGCCTTCTATCAGTGAGCCTTTCTCTGTCCTTTTTTTTTTGAGTGATTCCCTCTAACGGGAAGCGCTGCCATTTTTTTCATGTGTATTTCAAACTTTAGGTATGCCATGCTGAGGGCTAGCAAGGCGCCGATATATGTGGCACACCGTGGTGGTGGCTACGGAGTCTTTGCTGATAAATACCTTCCTCCTTCTTTTCAGCTTGGGCTCCTCGAACCAGGAGGAAAGTCTTTGCGTGCTGCAGATCATGCTGCATTTTCTGATCATTTCACTATGAAAATTGGGAGTTCCCTGCAAACAGGGATGCATCCAATTAAATTCATTAACGAATCGAGCAGGAATGCAATGCATCTCATCAACTCTTCATCGCAAGGGTTCAACAAGCTCGACGAGGACACTTGCCGACCGAACGTGAAGGTAAATTATGTTAGTTGTTACATACATCCATGCAATGTAAGTTTTTGTTACGTGTGTTGCATTTTTTCTATAAATATTGTTGTAAATAATGTCAGGTCAGCAAGGGTACTCCTATTGTGACTGTCACCACCGCAATATCGAAAGATCAAGAGATTTTGCTCAGCTATGCGCCTAATCCAGACCTAGAGATAGCTACGCTGCCAAGCGATGCACATCCGGTCTGGTTGAAAGAGGCTGCCAAGGAAGGAGCTAAAATCCCAGTTTTCCTGTTCGAGACTGACATTGGTCATGTGTGTTTCATCGTTCCTGAGAAAGAACATCCGCTTCCACTTAAGTCAATTTCCTTGCTTCATGAAGCAAAGGTTGAACTTTTAGCGTCGGTTAGCAGTATTAGTTCTGATGGAAAGCAACCGCTCTCCAGGTCATCATCTATTCCGCCGGAAAAAAAGAGGAAGCTTCTCGACAGCGTGTCCTCAATTTCAGATAGTCGCCGCACGCTTCTGCCCAGGGAAAGCTCGGACATTACAGTTATCACAGAAAAATCAAGCTTGAGTGATGCACAGGTAAAAAATAAATAAATGAAAATTATTACTGAGAAGATTCTTTTTTACAGGCCGGTGTTCCTGACGTTGATGCTAACCTCGACAGCTGGAAACAGTCAGACAGTTCTACTGTCACTACAGGATATGATGTTAGTAGCTGCAGCAGCTCTAGACTATATCTTCCTACTGGCTCCATGGTAATTTTTTTTCTCTACCTGTCTATGTTCATGCTGGTTAATGTTCATAAGCGATCTTGTTTGCGTAGAACGTCGACGAAGAGTGTTCAGATACGGATTCAAACGGTGATGCTGCATCTATCAACCCTGGATTGCTTCCTCCTCTGGTCTGCGTGGACGATGCGGAATTATCCAACGAGCTTCGATTGAACTTCGACGAGCTTATGGAATCGAATGAGCTGTTGTATAACATCACGAGATTATCACCAATTCCTTACAGCAGACCACGTAAGAATCCAACGCGCCCCTACACGATGAAAAGTCGCACGAAAGGTGCAGTGAAGCTTCAGAGACCGTCTGCGCTCCAAAAACTGTTGGGGATTACCTTCGCCGACTTGGACAGGGAAGTTAAGTCTGTCTGCTGCAAAAAGTGGAAGTGTTATTCATTTATCGACACGCGTGATGTGCTTTACACGAGAGCGAAGAATGCGTCATCGTCTCTCAGTGAGCTTTATTCTTGGGCAGCTTCGCAGCTTGAATCGTTTCAAACAAAAACTAGATCGTTTCAGTATATGTATTTAACGGAGGCTGTGTGCAAAGTAGCCTGGCAGCGTATCTACGGGATCGGTGATAAAGTTTTGTCAAGAGCACACAAACTTCTTGCAAATAACACGAAGGTTTTGACAAAAAGCTACTCAACCGTTCCTGAAACAGAAGATATGATAGCAGTATTACTCTGCGAGAAGTTCATGGAGAGTTACCCGGAGATATGCAGCGACGGAATATGGAGGATGCAAGAAATGGCTCAGGACGCAGGAGTCCAAAACTATGTTCGCGAGAATTGGAAAGATATGTGCCTTCGGTTTGGTTGTTCGAAACGAGTTGATCCAAATAATCCTCCAACAGACAATACGATCAACAAAGTTTGGCGCATGGATTTTCCGCACATCAAGTTTGTCAGAGGTATTATGCATATTTTCGTTATCATTACTTATTACAGGTTTGTTTTGCAGAAGGAGATTTCTCAAAATGCGAGATCTGAACAGAGCTTGCTGCTGATCATTCTAACGGTTTCAGGACTGAAGTAGAAGCTCAAGAATGGCGTCGCCGTAGCAGGCTTCATCACAAAATTCACAGGGCGTGCCGCGTTGCCAGCATGCAGCGCAAGAATGCAGCACCAGCAGATTTTGCTGCCACAGTCATATCAGCCAATATGAAACCGCCAGTGAAGATCCCATCTTGCCGCCGCGCCGCGAAAGATTTCAAAGGAAAAATTGTGTTTCGCTTTTGCGTTGGAATCAATACCTGCTACACTACCGATACGCATTTTATTCTGACGTACCTTGAAGGCGCGGTAGAACACGGCGCGAACAGCAACATTACTATGCTTGCCGCACTTTTACATTGGCAACTTTGGAACCCTCGCACAATGCAAGCGTGGACGGAGCTGGTGATAGCACCGCGTGGGCGATGCTGGGTTTCCTTGGGCTCAATGTCGTTGACAGAGGAATCCGTTTCCAAGTAGAGTCACATCGCAAGCCACCAGGGCACGGGCACGATGGAGATGATCAGGAATTTCGAGTTATGGATATCGGGTGGAAGAGCACCTTCCTGACAACTAACATCGCTCAAGCGTTATTAAAGCTCATTCTTGCATTCAAGAAGCAGCACAAGAAGAGGCATGTGCTGGTTGTTCTCGGATGTAACTACGACTGGATGACTCATTTTAGCCCGTGTATGAACAAGAGTTTCAAAAACTACAACAAACCCTTGGCATATAGAATCACCAAGAAAGATCCTGACGCTTTGCCGACTGTAGAGATCGCTACTTGGGGAGACGCACAGGATTTTCATGAGTGCGTGATGATCCCAGAGGAGAACCGATCAATTTGTTTATCGGACGCCCCGGTAATAATATTATCTATCTTTCTCTTTCTCTCTCTCTCTCTCTCTCTCTCTCTCTTTCTCTCGTTCTATCTATCTATCTCTCTTTCTCTATTTATGACAGCGACCGACATGCCTCCCAAGCTTCCAGTCGGCTACTTCGTCAATCCGCGCCTGAAGAAGGATATTCGTGCTTTGGCTACTAAATACCTAGGGCCGGATGAGCGAGCACATGTGGAGGAAATGTTAGCAGGTGGAAATTTGACCAGAGTAGAGGTGGATGGAGATTACTTCGAAGGCGACCTGCCCGGCCGTCCTGCTCATATGTCCTGTGTCGATGCAAAAGGCAAGGAATGGAGAGCAGAATTTCGATTTATCGACGAGCTACCTGTAAATTGGATGGAGTTGCCTCAAGAACGACAGGAGAAAATGAACGCACTTACGCGTTTGACCGATGAAGAGCTGCTGTCCTTACCACGCACTTATTTTGTTAATGAAGGACGTCCTCCAGTTCACCCGAGATGGCGTGGTGCAAGACAGCTTACTAGCGAAGAAAAGCAGGAGCAGGATTTAGCATTTGGAAATGCTTCTGAGCCTTGGCGGAAAATTCTTACGTTGCTAAGATCGTCAGAGGAAAAAAAGCAATTTGCGTCCAAGCAGATGGTAGTTAGCGAATTGAAATCATGGATGAGAATGCATGGTGTTGCAACGCAAAACTCCGATCGGAAACAGTTCAAGAAGGCAGAGCTTATTGAACAAGCGTGGAACCATTTCGAACGATGCGACTATGGGTTCCCTGAGGAAGAAGAGCTTGGTGCTGCTCAGCCTGCAGAACCAGTGGCAGATTCAGAGGATGACTTATCTGATACTTCATCTTCCAGTTCATCAACTGACTCATCGTCTGATCGATCTTCTGGTTCAGAGGAAGAAAAGCATGGTATTAGTTTTCTTCTTCTTCTTCTTCTTCTTCTTCTTCTTCTTCTTCTTCTTCTTCTTCTCCCTCCTCCTCCTCCTCCTTAACATGATACTATCCATATTGTAGATGATTCAGATCGCTCCGACGCAAGTTGGAGAATGCGTAACTCAGGAATCCGTTTGCGCGGACGTCGCCGCGCACGTCGTGCTGCGGGTGGACGTGGACGTGGACGTGGACGTGGTCGTATGTGATTATTTTTTTTGAAGGAATTTTTCTGGGTCCGACTTTTTTCATAATGGTTTTTGTCTAGGGCAACTGCAACTGTAACGCTTCTTCTAAAAACTGAAATTAGAAATTTGTTTAACTCTGATAATGCACCAGAATCTGATGTGAAGCGTCCTCCCTCCGACCCATCCCCCCCCCCACCCCCCCACCCCTCCCCCCTCTACGTACCAGCGTACGTCACAGCGGGCAAACAGAATTTTTTGAAGGTAAAACCATGTCTTAATATAGTAAAATGCTTAATATAAGCACGAATAAACAGTAAAAGTCGGCATTGTTATCATCATAGATTCATGGTAGCCGGGACTATGAAAAAGTAGAAAAATTACCGTGTCGGACCGGTTCCTGCCCACCTCTGAAGATGAAGTTAAAGTGTATTACAATTAATAAAAACATATTTCAATATTATTTTTATATGTTCTGCAATTAGGGAATTCATTTCCTTTCATTTCCACACGTTTTCAAAAAAATCCATATACTTCATCGAAAATTTCGGAAAAAGGGATACCCCCAAGATTGTCGAATGTTTAGTTGTAGCACACGTAGTTGAAGAGAGAGAGAGAGAGAGAGAGAGAGAGAGAGAGAGAGTAAAGGGTGATGTGAACAAGCAAAACAATATTCTGTGTAGTGTGTGGGTGAGTCTGCTCGTAGCCTCTGTAGTGTTCTCTCTGTATGGGAGTGTGTGTGGTTGCCTGCCTGTGTCTGTGCCATCAGAACAGCGTAAGCATAGTGGGACCCTATCTCTATTTAGCAAGTAGAGAGCATAGCTGTGTGCTGTGTGTAAGAGTGTGTAAGGGGAGCGTGTGTCTGTTCGAGACCGACGGTAGTTAGAAATGACTACTAGTAAGACAGACAATAAGATCACGTTCACCTGCAAAGAAGCATGGATCCTACTGCATAGGCAGGTAGTTCAAAGCTGTAATGCAAAGGCACCTAAGGAAGTGCTACAGGGTGCTGACACCCACAAGCAATATGTCCACCGCGAAAACGTACTAGGAATACAGGTTAAGGGTAGTGAGGTGCCCCCCTTCATACTAGCTTGGGAAAGGGTAGCAGAGTGGAACGATTGGGCCGACTTGGACGAGGAAGTGGTAAAGGAATAGTTTGAGGGCAAAACCAAGGGTCCTACTCGCCTGTGGCCTATGCCAAACCCCAAACCGGATGCTTCAAACCTTGATGAGGTGTTAGTGGTAGAGGGAGGACAGAAAACACCAATCAGTATTTAGCAGTCCGAAGGATAAACAAGCCACTGAGACTGAAGAAGAAAAGGAGGAGGAGGAAGTAGATGAAGGCCGGAACACTCCTGACCTCTACTCTAGTGGGTGTGCTAGCACTGACAAACCTAGGCTGTCGACTGGCAAGGGCTCAGACTTAGAGGGCGACAGCAAGAGTGGGGCCTCCCGAGCACAGACGGACCCCTCTAAGGTCAAAACCCCACTAGGGGGTGCTGATCGTGCTGGAGCACTGACACGACAGGTGATGGCCTATGACGCTATTGTACTTGCTGAGATGAGCAAGCAAAAAGAGAGGGTGTTCATCATCATTTATGACATGCTCGGTGGTGAGGCGAAGAGTCTAGTGCGTGACTTGGCTGATCCGGAAAAGCTGACCTTTGGTCATAACCCAAAAGCAATGTGGGACAGGTTGCTAGCCCGGTACAAGAAAGCTGACCCCGCTGACGTTCAGGATAAGGTGAAGGAGCTGAATGACTTCTCTTTACTAGCAAGCAGTATATTGGTCAGTGTGGACTTGCACGCTAGGAGAGACTGGTTGGCCGACTATGGTCAAACCCCAACCGACGACCGGCTGCAACAGATAGTAAAGGACGCGTTAGTGGGTCCAAAGCAATCTGACCCTAGGGTGAAGAAAGCCTGGCAGGTATGGGTTGAAATGGCCGAACTGAACCGCAAGCAGTTTACGTGGGACTTCAACTCATGGTGGAAGTTCGTACAGGATCGTGCTCTTGAACTAGATAAGAAGTTTGACCGGGCCAAAGTGACTAGTTCCACGGAGAAAGGTTTGGCAGTTCGCAAGGCCGGGAAAGGAAAGCCCAAGGACGAATGCTGGCTCTTCAGCAAAGAAGGCAAATGCACTCGTGGGGCCTCATGCCGCTACCTCCATGTTGGAGGGAAGGTGAGAGGGGTATGATTCCTGTGGGACAAGCAGGGGGAGTGTAGGTGGGCAGACAAATGCAGGTTTGAGCATGAACCAGCTAAAGCCAAGAAGACCCCTCCCAAACCGGAAGACACCCCCAAGGGTGAGAAAAGCAAGAAGAGCGAAAAGAGCAAGGGGCCAAAGTGTTTTAATTGCTTCGAAAAGGGGCACATCGCCGGTAAATGCAGCAAGAAGTGCCGGTTGTGCCGGGGCAAGCACAAGTTGAGCAAGTGCCCGGACAAAGGCAGGAAGGAGAAGGGGGAGGCAGCAAAGGGCTCTGACGGGGGTAGTGATAGCGATGACTCCGAGGATGAGAAGCCGGTAGTAGCCTTAGCCCAGATTGTAAAGTTCCTAACCGGCAAGTCGAAGGACAAAGCTCCCATGGCTAAATTCAAACCCGGGGTGCGAACCTTCCCGAACTGATCATACCACCGGAGGACGAGAACAGCCTTGAAATCTTGCTTGAGGACGACGCCAACATAGATAAGATGAATGAGGGTCGGTGCCACGGAGTAGCGGAAGGAAAGCGCCGGTGCGTAGCCAGTTTGAAGGACCTCGAGTCTCACTTCAACAGCATGAGGATTAAGGCAGCTACCCTCATAGATAGCAACTATTGCGTTGAGCATCAGTACCAGCGAGCCAAGCACGAGAGGGACAATGCATTGCGTCTTTGGGCAGCCGACATGGCTCGAAGGGATCATCTACCTCTAATGTGCGAGATGGGAGAGCGAGGTTAGAAGCCCAGATCAAAAGTGGGAGTCATCCCCTGATGGTTGAGGCCATAGTGCAACACGAAGCTGCGAAGCGGGGCATCCCGTGGAACCGGTCCCTCTGGCCCATCATCCACTATGCGAAGCCCCGTGAACCAGGACAGTTTACCGAGTGGATCATTAGCCGTCAACCTGTAACGTGGGAGGCGTCCGGTGTACCCTCATGGCGGAAGGTGTACCGCCAACATGAACCTCAGGCCGGTACTCAAGCGAAGCACATGTACTTCCGAGGTGGGGTATCCCCCTCTCGTAGGGGAGTTGTGCCCCCATCAGTAGCGTCGGTGCCGGTACGCGCACAAGAGTCGAAGGGTACTCCTCTCCGTCCGCTAGTACCCGACCCCCGTGGAGAGAGTAAGGGTAGACCTAGATGGGTGAGCGGGCCGTCAGCGGTACCTGCCCCGAAGGTTGAGATTGGTTCAAAGGCCGAGCCGACTGAGGCTGGTAGTGGTATCATTGTTCATTTGAGCAAGCATTGGAAGAAGCAAATAAATATCATAAAGAATTTGTAATACCTAAATATGAAGAATGAAAAATAAACTACGACAGTGAAAGAAAAGCAATTAAAAATGAAAAAATCAAGAAATGGATAATCAAAAGTTATATTTGTGAATGTGGAGCAGAGATTACAAATGGAAGTAAATGTAAGCATAAGAAATCTAATAAGCATAAAGAAAATGTAGAGTTATTAAAATCTAAGGTTGAACAAGTTAAGAAAGAAGAAGACGAAAGATGTAGTATGTGTGGTTATATGGAAAATAATGGTCATTGCGGTTCAGGATATAGCAAGTACAATCAGACTTGGAAAGACAAAAGATTAATAGGATTTATGGGTTTTGCTAGCATAGCATAGCCGTACAACAATTTCGCAGTCGGAATTGAAATCATTTCGACGGGGGTATGGGCGAATTTTATGTTAAAGACAAGGACACACCATTATATAGAGGCACACAGGGACACAGGACACACCCCACATTTGAGACGGAGAAATTATTTTAATTTTATAAAATTATATTTCCTTAGATAAATTTATCAAACATGGAGACACACACGTATAACGGCAAGGTCTACAGGTTGGATAGATTAAGGGAATATAAGATAAATTACGAAATCAAGTCTGTCAGGGGTCGGGATGTGCTATATATCAAACCGAAGGTAAGGGGTATAAAATTGATACACCGACCGCCCAAAACTACTTGAACCAAGTAAGAGGTACGGTGTATTTTGAGCACCATGCTATACCAATAGCACCAGCTTTACCTACGATTGAAGAGAAAAAAGAACTGAAAGAAAATTACAGAGACTTGTTGAGGTATGGTAATTATGATATCATAAGGGACGACAGCAAGGAACACGAACTAGGAATAAATGAAAGCCGATACGCGGTAAGGATTAACGGCAACTTCCGATCATTTACGATGCGCGATGTAATAAGATTTATTGAGATTGTATTGAACGACTTTGTAAAACGACAAGCACCGCAAGATAAGGTTAGCCTAGGTATTGAGTTTGTCGATTACTATGGAAAGGTATCAACAGGTTTACACAAAGTTAATCAAATCTCGGTTGAAAAAGTTTTAGAAAGATTGTCAGCAATATTTCAAAGCAACGAAAGTCTTTATATGGACGAGAACGGAATAAACTTTGATAAATTAAAATTTGTGTTGAAATCTGTTAAAATGCCGACTGGCGGGACAAGGCTACAGGTTTTGAACAAATTAGATATATACAGAAAGAAAGGAGTAATCTGTATTACAAACAGCGATAACTTATGCTTAGCACGAGCAATTGTTGTAGTCAAAGCAAAAATTGAAAAATATCCAAAATTCAAGACAATGCTTATGGGAAAAAGAAAGATACAGCAGGAAATGGCAGAGTCTTTACACGATACAGCGAAAGTTATTAAGGATGTGTGTGGGATACAAGAAATTAATACATTCGCTAATCACATTAAATACAATCTGGTTATTGTTGAATTCCCTGAACAAATAGCTTATAAAAAAGATCTACTTAATGCGAACGGCGAACGGCTGACTAACCTTTACATTCTAAAGACTGAAGGACATTACGATGCCATAACTAACATGAAGTCTATGCTAGGAAAAAAGAATTTCTGCGAGTTATGCCTAAGAGGGTATATGGAAAGACACGCCTGCGACGCCAAATGTAGTATCTGCGAAACCAAGGGATGTAAGGGAATAAACGACAAGAGCCAGTGGAAAGAATGTGAGAAGTGTAATAGAAAGTTTCCAAACACTGAATGCTTTAATAACCACAGGACAACAAACTGCGATGTAAAAGCGAAATGTAAATCGTGTGGGCTGAATTACAGAAAGAAGGATGAGCACAAATGCGGATATGCGAAATGCCGAAATTGCAAAGTAGTGAAACCGCTTGAACACCAATGTGAAATAGTCCAAAAAGAAATCTTACAGCCGTCAGAGCAATACATATTCTTCGACTTTGAAGCGACACAGGACACAGGCGAACACATTTTTAATCATGCTGAAAGCCAGTATTACGATGCGAAGGAACCGCCTATTATACGTAAGAACATTCAAGATTTCTGTAATTGGGCTTTTGACACTAAGCACAGCGGATTTACATTTATCGCACACAATGCCCGCGGTTATGATTGTCAGTTTATTCTTAAGTGGTTGGTTGATAATGGACAAACTCCATTTGTTATCTATGAAGGTGGTAAGATTATGATGATGACACTTAAGAAGTATCGGTTCATAGATAGCCTAAGTTTTCTTACAATGCCATTGTCAGACTTTCCAAGACATTCGGGCTTACGGAACTTAAGAAAGGTTTCTTCCCGCACTTCTTCAATACGGCGAAAAGTAAAAACTATGTCGGTGTAATGCCCCATAAGAAACATTACGGCTACGACACGATGCGAGGAGATAAACGAAAGGAATTTCTTGAATGGTATGATGAACAAGTGAAAGCACATAACAGGTTTGATATGGCGAAGGAAATCGCGGAGTATTGTCATTCAGATGTTGATATACTGAGAAAAGGTTGTATAGATTTTAGAAATCAGTTTCTAGAGTTTGGTATTGACCCTTTTCAATATACAACTATCGCGAGTTGTGTTATGGCGTTGTATCGTGCTAAGTTTATGACAGAAAATTCAATTGCGATATTGAAAGCGGAAAAACAAAACAGGATGACTTCTAGGGCTTGTGTAGAATGGCTAGCATACAGAAGCAGGTTAGACAAAACCGATATTAAACACGCATTCAACGGAGGTGAAAAAATGTTTCAACTCGGGCAATCTCGTGTGTATGTAGATGGTTGGGACAAGAAAAACAAAACCGCTTATGAGTTTTACGGATGCCATTGGCACGGATGTCAGAAGTGTTGGAATAGCAATGCTCTGAATGGGAAGAAGAATAAGACAATGGGTGAACTATACAAGGAAACTATGAGAAGAGAAAAACAACTTAAAGAACAAGCAAAAGTAATAAGTATCTGGGAGTGCGAATGGAGCCTGATGAAAACCAGTGAAAGACTGGCTGAGGATACAAACGAACGAATTACTGAACAAGAAGGACTAAACCCACGAGAGGCAATGTTTGGAGGTAGAGTGAATGCTCTGAAATTATATTGGAAATCACGACATGATAATGAGTATGCGAAATATATTGACATATGCTCACTTTATCCAACAGTGATGTATTACGACCTTTATCCAAGCGGGCACCATATCATAATACGACCAAACAACGAGGAGGAAAGAAAAAGTATGGAAAACAAAATTATAAGCAGAGAATATTTCGGAGTGGCTAAGGTTAAGATGCTACCGCCGAGAGGCTTACTACACCCAGTCTTACCGAAGGCAGATAGAGGTAAGATGATGTATTACTTATGCGATAAGTGTGGAATGACTGAGCAACACGGCGAATGTAAGCACACAGATAAAGAACAAGCAATAACAGGTACATGGGCAACTCCAGAAATTTACAAGGCCTTAGACAAAGGGTATAAGTTAATAAAAATATATAAGTATGGCACTGGAAAGAACAAAGCAGTAGTTTATTCAAAGAATACATAAAGACATTCTTGAAAGTAAAACAAGAGTCCAGTGGATATCCCGCGGGATGCAATACGGAAGCAGAAAAACAAAATTACATAAACAGCATGGAAGTTAAAATGGGTGTAAAGATGGATGAAAGCAAAATATTCAAAAATGAAGGACGGAGAGCAGTGGCTAAGTTGTGCTTGAATTCTTTATGGGGCAAGTTTGGACAGAAACAAAATAAAACACAGAATAAAATGATAAGGATAAAGAAACCTTATACAAACTATTGAACGATAAATCAGTGGATAATATAAATATTAACATAATTAACGACCAAATTATAGAAGCCAGTTATGACTTAAAACAGGACGCGGTGTGCGACCCGATTAAAACAAATATTGTAGTTGCTTTATTTACTACATGCCACGCGAGAATGAGACTTTACAATATGATGGACAAATAATAGGATATTGTATCATGACACAGACAGCGTAATATATACGACTAACAAAGAAATTAATCAGGCAGATGTAGAGACAGGCGATTTACTGGGAGATTGGACTGATGAATTAAAAGGAGCGAAAATAAAAATCTTTGTGGGAGGTGGGGCGAAATGTTATGGATACTTATTAGATAATGGTAAAGCCAGTATGAAAGTAAAAGGATTTAGTATGAACTACGAAACGAAAAAAGCATTGAATTTACCAAATATGTTAAGTGTAATAAGTTGCGGGCTAGGTATTACGAACACTGAATTATTTGAGAATGGCAAAAATGAACTGGCTGAATTGTTGGAGACTGATGAAGAATTACGTATCGCTAAGGGAATTGAGAAGTCTGGAAAATTAGTTATAATAGAAAATAACAAGATAACGTGAGACAAACAAAAGAAAAAAATAACAAGCGAATACTTAGAAAAGATATTTAGTTTTACATATACGAAAAGACAAGTTATTGGTATTGTAGAGAATGCGATTGAAACACGGCCGTTCGGATATTAAGGATATTTGTGAGGGAGGAAGTCAGAACAAAATATTAAATAATTAATTTTTTTTTCTATAATTGTTTTTACCAGTCTATATAGACCAATGACCACCCTCACCAGACTATGTGAGAAGTTTGAGAAACTCTCTATTGAAAATAAAAAAGAAACATTTTCTCTTACCGATGTTGAAAAGATAATTACTGACGAAATCCAAATGATTGAAAATGCACGGGCAGGCAAGCCAAGGGATATTTTTCCATTTGGTAAGTATAAAGGTAAGAAAATTCAAGATGTAGCGGTTATTGATAAGCCATACCTTGAATGGGTAATGAAACAGCCGTGGTTTGATAAATTTACAGACATTAAAAGTGAAGTAAAAAAATTTTACAATAAAAATTAATATTTACTTTATATATATATCAATGACTGACCTGTCAACCAAACAGGACTACTTGAATGAAATTGAAAAATGGAGCCTTGACAGCGAAATTAAGAAACCTTCAATTAAATGGACTAAGCCTGATATTGTTTCTTTCTGTGAGCAATATAAACCACGTGATGACAATGTGAAACTAGTTATACCATCCAATGTTGATTTTGCAAGATAAATCAACATTTGCCATAACGGATAAAGAAGAAAGCAAATCGTTGTTTTGGACTACCTCCAAAACAACAATACCATTTAAGACAGCAGATTTAAAAGAAACTGGAATTACCGAAATAAAGGCTAAGGTTGGTGAAGATATAGCGAATGCTGTCTCCGTAGGTGATACAGTGAATGCTACAGACGAAGTATGTACAGAAGAAGGATGTATATTAAGGAAAGCGAGCGATGTTATTCGTGTTGTAAAAGAAAGATACAAAAAATAAAGTAAAGTAAGTCAAATCATTCATTTTTTTTTTGTTTCAGTGGTCTTCTATAAAGTTAGCAATAACATTAATATCATTACCCGACCCGCCTGCCGACACAGCCTTTGTGTGAATGTCAAAACATCGTTGGGGGTTAATTGAATATCATAAGTTCTGATATTAATTTGTTGAGTTGAGGTCGCACTAACATAAATCTTAAAAATTGTTGTTTCGTTCGCAATCGCAGTTGCTTTTGTGTCTGTATCTACAATTGAAGTTTTGGCATCAACATCAACAAAACCCGCCCCTGTCAGTGTTCCGTTCAATACCATTCTTACAATATTAGGCTTACTATCTTCATTTGTAATACTTATCAAAGATGGAAAGACATTTGAATAGTTGGTTAGGCTATTATTGTATTGCGCTTTATTCCTGATACTCAAAACGGGGCTTTCAGTTATATTACCTGCTTCACTCCCTTCCGCCGTATTTGTAATACTTGTATTAATAGTGTTGGTTCCCTCAACAAACAAACTACAACTGGCTGTCTTCAGTCTTTGTATTCCAACTCCAGCATTATTATGAACAATTCGTGCTACAAATGGCAATGTAGTATTCCTCAGACTGACACCCGAGTTGGTATTCGCATACTTAATCGTATGCACTAACTGAAATTCGCCTGTCTTTGGATGTTCAATAGAAAACTTAATAGCACCAAAGCCTAAGTATTGAAATTGAATTTGAAATACATTTCCCTTCGTCCAGTCTAATACAGGCATATATCCTGTCCCGTCGCACGGTTCATCCCAGTACGCTTGATAAAATATGCTTGGGGTTCCTTCTTTGCAATGTAGAATACACATTCCTTCATCTCTAGTCTTGTAAAAGTAGAAACCATTAAGTAATTCGTTATCTCCGATACCTATCCACGAATAATAATCTTCGGTTTCGTCAGTTGTCCATAAAGCAGTGAAGCGGGCTACAACACCCATACCTGTGCGATATTTTATTTTTCTTTTGCTTACCATACTAGCATCGGCGGTAGCATCAGCAGTTGTTTTCAAATCCGCCATATTATTCAGAAATGAAACGGTCGCCTTTGTTTCTGTTGATGTCCATATCCGTGTATTAATGGTATATGGAAAGATTTCCTGTAATACTGGTGTTAAGGAACTGGTTAGGGTTTCACCAAAAGCGGTCTTCATATGATTAGTTTCAATGTGTCCGTCATATCCAACTTTGACATTTACAAACTTTTCGTCTGGATTTTGTGCGATTAAATTTCTTTGATGAGACATTCCTGATCTTTTGCTTTCGTCTCTCAAACTATTTCAACCTTTTGAAATAGTTTTTCTTATATTATTAACATTTAAAAAAAATTTTATTAATCAACGAGTTTGTAAAACACGCGGGAGCCGTAGGCGGGAGCGTGAATTTACAAATATCAACTCATCAAGATTTCAATCCCCTTCACAAGCACACTTTGTTGAAGAATGGCGAATGTGTAGTGATTGAGATTATTTCCAGCAGTAGTTGAAACGAACTCATATCGCCTCTCGGTGTCAAGGCTCAGACCACTTACCTCATATCCATCGGTATCCTTATCGCACAGCGGGCGGTTGTTATCCCAAGTATCCACGTGGAACCAGTTGTAATGATACACATTAGAATTCAAAATGGCACTACCCTTCAACTTATCTTTGAGAAGCATATATTCTTCATTATTTGAGGTGTTAATATCAAATTGTTGAATACGACTTCCGTCAAGGGTTGTGTAATATGTCTGAATTTTAGACCTCTGAGCCTTTACGACTGGGGGCCCTGCCGCATAACCCGTTGGCATATTACTATTATTGAAGGAAGTATTAGCACTCTCAGTGTTGTGGAAGGCGGATGTATAGATACGACGAATTCTTTCACCCTGTGAGCGGTTCATTTTTACGACATAGTTCTGTTGCGATGATTGGAGGTTCTGCTTCCAAGCAATGGGATATTCAATCTTAAAAGGAAAGCCTTCACCAGCAATCTTTTGTTGAACCCCCACAATAACATTAGGGTCAGTCTCCACAGCAAGAAACAGATTTAAGTTAGAAACAGTAGGACCAACAGCAGTAGCCGCCGCACCAGTGGAAATAGAACTCGCATCAGTTCCATAGAATGAAGTGCGGGCGATGCTCTCCCATACAATTCTAAAACCCAAAATTTCATTAAAACCAATAGTTTTATCAAGTTCAAAAATTGTTCCAAACAGCATTCCCAAAGGAAACTTAACACTGATAGCAGGAGTATCCTTGTTATCAGTACCACCTTCAAAATACTTAGCCTCCTCAAAAGGAACATCAACAAGGCTATAGGTTCCGGCAGTGCTATCAGCGAGAGCGGTATCATCATGACGACAAACAGCAACAAGTGGCACTTTGTAGTATCCTTGAACCGCCCCTCTTAAATCTGCAAGCACACCCGCATCGGTAATTGCTTTTCTTTCCGCTACGGTTCCAATTTCAACTTTTCCAGCATTACACTTTTGAAGCATAGCACCAGAATTACCTGTTTTCTTATCATCATCATAAGCACCATGGTTTTCAAGTGCCATAAATTTTTCATACTTAATTTCTGGTTTCCATATCACCTTAGTGTAATTACCCACATGTTGAAGATTACACAGATACTGCCCGCTTCGGCTTCGCAGTTCAATAGTTTTAATCATAGACAGACAATCCATGTAAATACAATTGAAGTGGCCAGCACCTGCAGCAGTAGGAGTGTAAGTAAATCGCAACACCGACCTCGCAAGGTTCAAAGGACGGGTAGGAATTTCAAATGTGCTTTCCATACCACCAGCAGTAGTAAGTGTGACATTTGCCGACCCTTCACGGCTAGTAAGTTTGTTCAATTCATACTTACCAGTGAGCAGTTCCTTAGTCTGATGGACTAGTTCTCCTCCATATTGGACAGGCATTTTTTGTTTTGTTTTTGAAGTTTTTGTTTTGGACTACTTCCAAAACGACGTAGGTGTAAATTATCTAATTCACCAGAATATATAATAGCATAGAAAAAAAAATTAATTCTAAAATTACCCTACCGCGATTTCAACAAATTGAAGAATGAATTAAATAAACTAAAATAATTAGTTTCACGATAAACCAGTAATGTTATAACTATTCCGAAACCATTAAGATTTATTGCTTGGTCATTTTCGTCTGTCAAGTAAAACCTGAATAAATTGTTTGAATTAGCGGACAATGTTTTACCATACTCAGACCCGCTTCCATCATAGATAACAGACCCAAAAGGAATTTCGTTGGCTGTGTATATTTCTTGAAGCACATGATTATCACCTTCATTCACCAAATCAGATTGAAAATACAGAGTTTTTTCACCAGTTAAAATAATTACATTTGGCGATTTAATAAAATCATTAGCGAAGAAATATGTTGAGTTTCTATCAAACCCCATTACCTCGTGAATACGGGTATCACCATCAAATATAAACCGCGGTTGAATACCTCCGTTATTTGAAACACTAAATGTTAGTTTGCCATCCTCCGCTTCTGTGTTTGTATTGTTGCTTGAGACAACATAAGTATAGTCGTTTGGACTTTCCGTCGTCAGTACCTCCGACAACTTATTTTTTAGATTGTTCATTGTGTAGTTTCCCTCAGGTATCGTAATTAAAGCCTCATACCCGTCTTCGGATAATGTAAAAGTATTATATGGTGAAGCCACAGAGTAATACGACTTCGGAACATAGATATGAAGAATTTTGCAGTGTGTGGGATTGTCTAGCCCCTTCATATTGACTTCGTGTGTAAAGTCGCTATCTGTGCCTGTTATTCGGTTTTTGCTATTTATGTAATAGATACCAGTCGCACGGCCTCCCTTGTACTCCATTGTTATATTATTAAATATATTTTTTTAAAATGAAGTTTGTAAATTATCTCCAACACGTTGGAGATTCACGGGAGCGGTAGCGGGAGTGTGGATTTACAAATAGGTGTCAAATCCATACCCATTCTGTGATTTTAATTTTTCCGCTTCTTCTTCTTTTAAATCTGTGTATCCACTTGCAAATTTAAATCGCACTCCTTTCGCCCGCTCCATTAAAAATCTCATACTATGCCATCCGCATGTGTCGCTTGTATCAGATTGTTGTTTAACTTGATTAACCTTCATTAACAAATAACTATCAGGGTGACTTTTATCTATTAGCCGTTTCATTTTTTGATGAAGGTCTTCCGTCGGTTGATATTCGGCTAAAGGGTCATACAATTCAACACTCCTATCTTTATTTAGACTTACCCATATAGCCATCCAGTGCTGTCCTTTTTTGTTGCTTGGGTCAGTATTCATAATAAAACCATATTTCTTTCTTTTTTCTGGATTTAGCCTATGAATTTCATCGCTGGCAATTGTTCCCAAATACCAGTCGTGTTTTTTCATTATGCCGTTGATTTCACTAGTCATTAAACCTTTTCCGACTTTACCAATTCCTACCGCATCTGATTCTGGTTCGGTTTCTGCTTTAGTCATATTTGCTTGCTCTTGTTGTGCATCTTCAGGCTCCTGCACAACAGGTTCTTCTTTATTTTTTTGTTGTCCTTTATTTTCTTGTTCTCCATCATTTTCTTGTTCTACTTTATTTTCTTCTTCGTTCTCCTTGGCTTTATCTACTTATTCTTTCTTTTTTGCTACCGCACCTTCTCTCCACAAATCAAATACGACCCATGCTTGATTAGAATTCAATATTTCGTCAGTTATAACAGGACTTTTGCATAGCCATTGTTTCAACATTTCAGAATAGTTTATTTTTCCACCTCTTGATGGTTTTATGTCAGGGATAACATGACCAATAAATCTTAGTTTTTGGATAATCTTTTCATTAGTAGGTTGTACATTTCGTCGTTTCTTTCTAACAGTCTCAGCAAACATGCCATCAATTATCTTTTCCCGTTTTGTTTTCTTATGTTTCTCCTCTTCTTCCACATCCTTTACAATAACTCCTCTCGTTTTCCTTGGCGGTCGTCCTGGTGGTGGTGGCGGTATCATAGGCGGTGCGAGTGGCGCCATCAATAAACCCTGTCTATGACGTCGTTCTGCATTTAGTTCCTGAATAAGTCGCTGTTCCTTCTTCCGTTCCCTATCTATTTCTTCCTGTCTTTCCTTCGCCTCCGCCTGTTCGCTTTTATGTTCTCTATCCAACACATCTTTTCTTTCCTTCGCATCGGCTAGGTCTTTTCTTTCTTGCCTTTTCTTCTCCGCTTCTGCTTCTTCTCGTGCGGACTTTTCTTTTTTTTCTAGGGCTTCAATACCTTCATACTTTTCTTGTTTAAGTTTGTCTAAGTGGTCTTGAATTGCTGTTCTCGTGTTCTGTGCAATCTCCGACAGGCTTTGAACTTTTCTTAAATCCTCCTTTTCTTTTTTCTTTGATTTTGGAGTAATGCCACGCTCACGTGGCTTATTGTTAAAGTATTTCATAAAAAGTTTAACAATTTGAAGCGTGCTTAAGTCATTTGTTTTCTTACCAAAATTAAGATAATATTTTTTACCCTTCTGGATAATATACGGCTTTCCGCTTTTATTTTTATAAACCCGCGGTGGGCGGACTTTCGCCCTTTTCATCTTCTTAGTTTTAGCAACCATTTTTGATTTCAATATTGAAAACAAAAATACTATATTAACAAAAAAATACTTCTGGGTTATATCAAAATATTTTTATTTTTTCAAAACTTAAGAGCACCACATCCTCTCTGCTTTCGCTTACCATAACCAAGTTTTGAAGCGGTGGCTTGGACAGACCCAGCATAAGGCACTCCAATACTGCTTAAGGCTCCAGCAGTCCTAGAGATTACTTTGTTATCGCGAAGGAACTTATTCACAGCCAAGGCTGTTTTTCCCACTTTTTGCCAGTTAATTTTTCCGCCAGCCTGCCTCTTACCCTTCTTACGACCAGTCTTCTTTTTGCCTCCAGCCATTGTGGATGAGTTAATTGTTCGTTTGCCGATTGTTGGAATGACTTCAACACGAGATGTTTTTACTACCATTATAATAAGTAAAAAAATAATTAATTCCAAGTTTTTTATTCATTTTAATGATATTTGTAAATCCACACTCTCGCTACCGCTCCCGTGTGTTTTACAAACATCGTTTTTGCTTTAATTTTGATGTTTGACAATAAACGAGAATGAGCAAAGCAAATGATAGTGAAATTGTCAAATATCATTTTAATCTGTAAGCAAAGTTTTTGCGGAGTTCATCATCAACACTTGAGACATAAAGAAAATTAAATCTCTCCTTTGTAGCCTCGTGATACTTTTGAAGAAAGTAATCAAAATCAAAAGATAAGTCTAAGTGCTTATACACGAGTTCCATTTGTCCTGAGACTGGCCTGGAAAGATTAATAAATAATCTAACTGCTTAATTGTTTCTGGCCGTAGGTCATTCAGATACTGGCTTGACATAATCACCTTTGATTTATAGTGTCTGTTCTTTTTCAACAAATCACTTACGGACTTGTCTCTTACTCCACTTCCTAAATCGTCCAAAACAAAAACAACCTCTGGCGAAATATACTTACTTGATCGCTCTTTTGGTGCCTCCTTTATCTGTTTCTTTTCTTTTCCAAAGTATAAAAATTGCGGTTTCTCCATCGGTTCTTTATCGTCCTGTTTAATTTCGCCTTCCTGCTCTTCTTCTGGTTTGTTCAGTTTGTCTAACTCATAATCAATGACAATTTCACACCATCTGATTTGAGAAAGGTATAAATTGCCATCGGGTTTCCCCTGTTCTTAAAGTGCTTTACCATTGCTTTATAAATGTATTCCTTGTGTATTGTTGAAGCAATAATGACGATACGGGTTTTTCTGTCGGTAGTTCGTTTCAGTATTTCAAAGAATGCTGTTGTTTTCCCGCTCTTCTTACGGGCAAGTAGAAATATATTTGCGAAGGCTTCATTAAACAACTTGTAGCCCTTGGATTTTTTGTTTTCATCACCCTCTTGTTTTACAGGCTTCACCTTAATGCTATTAATCTTCTCCATTGTATATTATTACCTTAAGAATTCCAAACACACAACAATTCGTCCTGCTAAATTTCCTGTATCAATATTTCCGCTGTCAGTTTCAAGGACTTTAAATGTATATTGTCAGTCCGTCCATCCAACGACACCTAAATATAACTGAGGTTTGAAATGTTTGCTGTAGTGCTGTCAGAGAATGTGCCAATAATTCCAATTATGTCCATATAAAGAATTCTGGTTTTGGTTTCCGTCTGGTCGTTATAGTAGTGAATAAACTTAACATTCATTTTGGTGGGTGTAAATGACATTTGAATGTTTTTGTTGAATGATTTACCCACAAAATCATTGCTTAGAAAAATAATCTTTTGGTATTTGAACTCACTCATAAATTATATAATATATAATATATAAAAATGTTTTTAATATTATTATTTGTATGCTCTGCTATTTCGCGGACTATGTGTGATTTTTTCATTTTTAATAGAGATTTTGGTCAGAAAAAGGCGAATTGTATTCATTGTATTCAATCGGGTCTAAACAATAATTTTACTTGTATTTACATTAACAATGTGTTAAACGATTGTCTGTCATTTAGCGAAAGTATTCCTTTATTTCTGTGCAGATAATGATGCTTCTTGGTATAAAACTGCTTTATATGAATGTTATTCTATTTAATCATAACCATAATAAACCATATAAAATCATAATGCCAGACTGCAAAGAAGGAAAATTTTATGCTATTCGATCATACCAGACCGACCAAATATATATTGGTTCTACTACACAAACATTAGCCCAATGACTTGTCGACCACAGAAGAACCTACAAACGATACATAAATGGTAAATATCATTATAATACTAGTTTTGATATAATTCAACATAATGATAATTATATTGAATTACTTGAACAATACCCGTGCGAACATTTAGACCAACTGAGAAAGCGAGAAGGAGAAACAATAAGACAAATTGAAAATTGTGTTAATAAAAAAATAGAATGCAGACCTCATAAAGAATGGAGAGAACTAAATAAAGAACAATTATCACAAAAAAAGAAGGATTGGTATGAAAAAAATAAGGAGCGAATAACACAAAAAAAGAAAGAATACTATGTAGAAAACCAAGAACAAATATTACAAAAAAAGAAAAAATATATAGAAGAAAATAAAGAAAAAATATTACAATTACAGAAAAAATACAGACAAAAAAACAATATGATTGGATTATCTGTGTTCGGCATTTAATTTATTTCTTACTTGAAGATGGTGATGGAAGGCATATTCCTATGAGTAAGGTCAAAATACCGACATAAGTATTAGCAACCTCACAAAGTAAGTTCTTTTCAGATAGCCTCACGATACAAAGGGTTATAATGGCAATAATGATACCCATTTGAAATAAGTATTTAATAAGTCGGCTGTCGGTCGGTCTGTTTTTTATACAACAACAATTCCAGTTATCTTCCAATTCGTGCTCTACTTTTGTTTCCTCAGTCTTTAGTTCTACTTCAAGAACACGAGACTTTAATTCTGGAGTTAGTTCGCCATCCATATCCATAATAGGTGGTGGTCTGTGAAGTCTAGTTGTATTATTGTTTGACATTTGAAAAAACGACTGCTAGTATTTCTGCTAATTGGTTGGTTTGGTCTTGTAGTATATTAAGTAAAAGTTTATTTTCTTTTTCTAAATTAACTACCTTTTCCGATAACTCCTGTGTGGCCTTAATTAACGGGGATAAACTCGGAATAACCTATACCATAACCGACATCACCACTATCAACACATTTAACATCTTCTGGATTAACACTCACACCTTTCAATTCGCATTCTTTTCTTTGCCTTGGACACGGAACCATAATTGTTTCTTTTATAAAACCGCCAAAATGTAGCATATTCATTTCTGTTAATACGATTTCTAATTCCTGTGCTATCAAACCCGTTCTTTGTTTCTTGTTGTCATCAATCATACGATAGCAGACTGGATTTAACTTATTAATAAAATCTAAGCCTAAGCATTCCTTTATATCTTCTTTTTTTCTCCTGTCTGAATATTGAATTGGATTAGACAATACCCATAATTGCCTGTCGCTTGCTTTCAAAGACATGAAAGCAGTATTTGAACTATTCTCCCATATGAACCCACTCGTTGAAGAATTATTCACTCTAAATCTAATAGCATAAGAAGTTAATCCTCCGCCTACTCCTCCTGCTGGTGCTGTTCCTCCACTTAATGATTTATTTGCTCCAGACTGAGACATATAAAATCCCCCATGCTGAATCAGCAGTATCCCATACAAATATTCCTCTCGCATTCGTCCCGTCTGTTTGTCCTTGAATTCCTATTTTCGCTCCATTAGTAGTTGTGGTCGTTAGCAACCCAGAGTATGTAATCCCCGCATTCGCAGTTAGTAAGCCACTTGTTGTTAATGTTGTTGTTGATATCCCCGCATTTGCCGTTATCGCTCCACTTGCTGTTAATGTTGTTGTTGATATACCCGAGTTTGCTGTTATCACCCCACTCGCTGTAATCGCCTTCGTTGTCAATAAGCCCGATGTGTCAAGTTCCAGAGCGAGAGACCAAGGAACAGCAACCCCCACACTTTTCCCGCTATCATACAAAAATCTAAGTTTATTATTCCATTTACTAATTAGAAAATTAGAACTCGCATAACTTGATTTTCCATCCGCCAGCATCTAAATACGCATCAAAGGTCATATTTATGTTATTATGACTTAAATTAGTTAGTTGAAAAGTAGGATACATATCTTCCGTTGTAATAGCCTGCAAATGTGCTCCAGTTGTATTGTTATTAAATGTCCCATACAATTCTAAGCCTCCTGTTGTTCCCATTCCTTTTGATGTGTTTCCTATAATTATTGGTGTGCCTGATGCTATTGATATTTTGTCGCTCGCCGTTAATTTTGTTGTAGTCATGCCAGCAGTTGAAGTAATTGATGTTCCCGTTATTGTTCCACCACTTGTTATGTTGTTTGAGTTCATATCCAAAGCACCATAAAACCGCATACCGCCAGCATTGTTAAAACGGACAATGTCGGATGAAGCACTTTTATTATCTAAAAGTTTTGAAATATAAAGTCCCGCCCCTTTTACATCAAATGCTACATTCGTGAATACATAACCTCTTTGGTTCGTGGTTCCACTTGTAGCAGTATTTAGAGTAAATAAGAAATACTGATAATCACCTGATGTCTGTGAAAAGAATATCTCCTCCATTTTGGTTTAATATCCTCGCCCCATTATATGTTATATTTCCACCATTAATGATAACTTGATTATTAAAACCCGCCGTTTGTGTTAAAGTTAGATATTTTATCACAGTGCTCGTCCCGTTGAATGTTTTAATTCCTGTTATTGTTTGGTCTCCTGTTAGTTTCACACAGTTATCATCCAGATATTGCCTATTTACCGCTTCATTCGCATTTTGTGGTGCTCCTAGATTAACAATCCTACTACTATTACAATCTAAGCCAGTAGCATTAAACCACGAAACAATCGTCCCGTCAATAATAAAACTTATTTTTTCGCAGTTGTAATATGTTGCCGTGTTCATATCCAAACTAGCAATAGACCCAATATTACTGGCAGAATTGAAAACAATGAATGTTTCCTTCGTTGTTGAATTGATTGAATTTCCAGTTATTTCAACACCGCTGCTATATGTCTTAATTCCTGCTATGGTTTGGTTTCCTGAGGTTTCAACTGCCGAAGTATCAAGAACAGAAACATCCACACCATCAACAAGATTTACATTTGTTATATTTTGATTTCCCATATTTAGCCCTTCATACTAGCAGTGCCGTCTAATCTAAGAAATGGTGATGCCACATTTCTGCATTGTCCAGTGCTATAAATGAGTAGTTGATTATCTGACGCTGTTGTTATAATCACATCGCTATGTGTATCAATACTTCCACTCGCCGACACTTTCGCCGTGTTCGTATCGTGCTCTGATAGCCAAGTTGTGATAGACCTGCCATTTAGTTGATTTACATTTGTTATGCTTTGGCTTTTAATATCAATCCCCGCACTTGCATTTATTATACTGCTAAATGTTTTAATTCCTCCTATGGTTTGGTCTCCTGTTAGTTTAACCACCGAACCATCAACTGCGAGATTAGCGAGATTAATTCCATTATACGTAGAAGCCCCAAATAGCAAAGCCGCCCATATTTAGTGCCCCCGTCATACTAGAGTTCCGTCTAATCTAAGAAAGGGTGGTGTGGTGTTTCTCCATTGCCCTGTGCCATACATAAGCAGTTGGTTATCTGCTGGGAAGCCTGATATTGTCACATCGCTGTGGCTATCTATACTTCCACCTGCTGAAGCTTTATCATTATTATCTTGATGCTCAAATATCCATTCATCAACATCTTTGGTATTTAGTAAATTAACTCCTGTTATATTCTTCCTTCCCATACTAATATTACCGAGTTCATCCACATTTATCGGAAATGTTTTATTTACCCAGTTTATTGAGTTATATGTTAGATAACTATTCATCGCTATCGGCGCGGTTATAACCACATCTGAAAGTGTATCAATTGAACCAAGGGCTGCATTCTTCCATTTACCTTCTACATCGTTGTAAGTCAAGTATTGTCCGCTCGCTTGTGCAAATATGTTTGTGTCTATCAAATTATATAAACTGGTTTGGTGCGGATTGGAAGTATTAGAGCGGTGTTGAGTTGAGGCTTTGACTTCGTCGTTGTCTCGCACTCGTTGCTCTGTAAAGTATAAATTTTTTCCTTCTTTGATGTCGGTTGTTGATTTGCTGGATAACCTTGTATCAAATCGGCCGTCAGTGTAATAAAGATTTACGGGGTCAGCATCTTCTTGCACTCTGTCTGTGTTTAAGCCCACTATGTTTGTGTTCGTTAAGTCTAAGTTAAGTATATTTAGACTATCAACAGCCAACTCATTAAGGCCAAGTAATGATTTATATTGCGACATTATATTAATTAATTATTAAAGAATACTAAAATATATTAATCTTAGTATAGAATGCCGTCCCCCGAATCAAGTCGTAAGAATTGGAGTAAGGCTTTTGAAAGTATTAAGAGCAAGAAACAGCAAAAAATTGAAATAGCGAAAGAGAAATTAGCAAAGTGTAGAAATGCATATGTAGGCGATGATAAAGAGATGGAGGAAAAAATAAACCGCATTGCAGAAATGGGTGTTGCTAATGATATTATAAACGGAAAAGACCAAGATGATACACCAGAAGAAAGCAGTGAGAGCGATGAAGAATGTGATTTTACTGATATCATTGCTGAAAAGATGGCTAAAATGAAAATAAGAAGAAAGAAAGCGGCAGCAAAGAAAAAGGCCACTAAAAAAGAAGAGAAACCTAAACTAGAAGAAATAGAGGATAGCGAAAGTGAAAGTGAAGAAAGCGAAGAGGAAATACCAGTAAAGAAAAGTAAGGGTAAAAAGTCAAGCAGTGTAAGTGTAAAAGTATATAATCAATCTTCTGGTGGCGCTAAGAAAGAAAAAAATGATGATATTGAAAAATGTTTCTTAAAATTCTAATAATATACAATGGATAATAAGCACACAAATCAGCAACAACAACAACAACAAGAAAATCCTGAGCAGAAAGAAAAACTGGAAGAAGCACTTGAAATACATAATCAATCTAAGCCAACTAAGATATGGAATACGATAACAGCACCAGAAGCGAAACCACTGAGCAAAGTTTTTATTGACTTAATGGATATGTCAAAGGTGGCAACTAAGAAAGGAAATGCTAATTATAATTTCGGACTAGTAGCAATTGATGTCTATGGCCGTCGTGGCTGGATTGAACCGATTAAAAACAAAACAACAGGCTATGTTTTGGAAGGTCTAAAAAAAATATTTACAAAAGAAGTTCCAGAAAGAATTACATCAGATGACGGCGGTGAGTTTAAGGGTCAAGTGGCTGAATATTTTAGACAAAATAATATTGAGCACAGGCCGGTTCAAGTAGGCGATCACAGAACAATGGGGATAATAGATAGGTTTATTAGAACAATTAGAAACGAATTAAATTTGATATGGGAAGTTAATGAAAATGTTCAATGGGTGCCTATTATTCATGAGGTTGTTGATGCTTATAATAAAACATATCACAACACAATTAAAGCAGTGCCTATTAATGTTTATGAAGGGACTGAAAAAAACACACAAGAAATATACAGAAATACTTTAATTAATGAATTCCCTAAGGGGACAAGAGTGAGAAAGGAATTAGAACGAACTATTTTTTCAAAAGGTGATAAACAATTTAGTAGAGCCGTTTATAAAGTTAAAGGCCGTAACGGATTTAAAGTTATTCTATCTGAAGAGGACTGTTAGGCCTAGTGAATTATTAAAAACTAAAGTTAAAGAACAACCTGAAGAAACAGAACCGGCTGAGCAGTTGGCTGATAAGTTAAACAAATCACGAAAGAGAAAAAAAATATTAATTTATTAAAATCATTAGAAATTAAACAGGAGAACATAAGAAGCAGTCAAAGAATAAAAAAGAAAAAAGAGATTATGGATTTGTAATTTAATTATCGGAAAACAGTATAAACTGAAGCCGAGTTGGTCAGAAATCTTACCTATGTTGTCCCAGCATCGAAAAATTCTGAATGTGCAGTCTGTGTATCTAACAAGGGTAGTATGAGGTATGGTATCTCGCTTCATTTCCGAGACATAATTGGTTTGTTTCGCTTCAACCCTTCCTGCCTTGTATTCGTTGTAAAGGAGGGCTGTTCCTTCGTCGTGATTAATCACAGCATAAAATGTGTGCGGTTCGATGATTGTTCCAATATTTCCTCTTGGTCTACCACGATTCGCTCCCTTTTTTGCGTCCTTTTTTGCTCCTACCAAATCTGCAGGTAAATCGGCCAGACCCAAAGCAATATCCTGAATTTGCATATCAATATATAAGTAAGCAGTTGGCAAAACAATCAGCATAACCTCAACTTCTGGGTCTCCATCTCCCTCCACTTGAGGCTCCTCAGCAGGTTCCTCGGTAGGTTCTTCCTCAGCCATTGCCTACCCACACATCAAAAAAGCACAAAACACATATGTGGGTAGTGCCTGATAGCAGTTCTAATTATTTATATGTCTATCATGTGCTTTTTTACTAATGTTTTTGTTTTTGACTACCAAAAACAAATGAGTTATATTGTCTTATGTGAGTGTGTGTCGTGTTGTTTGAGGAGAGGTGAGCGGGTAGACAGACACCACACAACACAAACAAGACAATTATACATTATTATTATTTTCTAATCTTTTTTGATAAGTATTCCATTCTATTAATACATCGTCAAAAGATCTACCTCCTTGCTCAATACGGTCTCTAGCATGCATTTCTTCTTTCAATGATAATGGTTATTTTTTGCTAACAACCAACTATCCAACAATTTCAATTCTTTTTTCTTTTCCTCCTCATTCCTCTTTCTCTTTCTTTTCAATTTATTAATCTCCTCCTTTCTTTTATTATTTTCTTCAATGACATCAAGTCTTCTATTTATGGCTCTTTCCCGTTCTTCATTTTTATCTAACTTATTTTTGAAGTTAGCTATTTTATCCCTCAGTAATTCATTTTTGTTTTCGATAGTTATCTTGTCTCTATTAACACTCCATTCTGGTTTGTCAGAACAGAATTCATCCCAATCCTTTCCCTCCTCTCTTTCACTTTCTTCGTATTCACTGTCGCTCATTTGCGTTGAAGCAAAAGTAGTCCGACACTAGAACACAAAAAAAGCGATTTTCTGCGCGGTGCGTGAGCGGTTTCTTCTTCCTTTTATTTGTGATTTGATATTTTATTTTTCCTTTTTTAGGTGGATGAAAACTTCGATGTTGTCCAAAAAGTGTCTGCGATAATCTAGAATTTATCAGTTTTTTTGGTGTGTGGTGGGGTTGCCTTTTTAATTTTTTGGATGGCTTTAATTTTGGTGGATCGGTGTGATTAGTTGCTTGTGAGGTGGTTGGTGGCTTATGTGATGTTGTTTTATGGTTTCTTATTTTATTACAATGGTTGATGTAAATAATGATTTGTTTTTATTTTGATTCATTTTTCCGTTTTTCTTATTGTGGATAACTTTTAAGACTAAGGTTTATTTGCTTATAATTGCTTTCTGTATTGTTTGTTTGCGAAATGAAGAGGAGAGCCGTTGGAATCATTTTGATTTCTCCGGAGGTATGTATTGAAAAAGTGTGCCAAAGTGGCACCCTATACTACTGGTGAACTGGGTAGCTTACCTTCACCCCTTTCAGTGCCTATGCCATGGTCATCGAGGGCAGGTTAGGGCATGACGAGAGCCGGACCCATATGGCCGCCTGGTTAGGTCTGAGTTTGGAGTACTCAGCGCACTTGATCTTGTGCGAAGGAAGGGTGTTTCCCTGGCGAAACTTCAAGAACTTTGACGACAACCAGCCCGCCTGGCCGTTGTTACAACCACTCTGGGAGAAGAAGGGCCTGAGCTTAGAACCGTTCAAAGGAGACCCCTTGGTGGAAGACGCCGACCTGGAGCAGCTGTTTGTCTCAAAGCCCCGGGTGGGGGTGACCGAGTCCAGTGCTGGTAAGAAGGCCCCGGATCCGGGGGAGCTTGATAGCTCCGATTTCGACGGCGAGGTGGAGGAAACGACCTCTGAACAAGAAGCCGCGAAAGCCGAGGAAGAGACCCCCGATCCAGACCCAGAAACAATAGGGGAGCTGAAGGGAAGGTGGGTTGAGACCCCAGCCACTCAGTGGGGCTGGGCTTGGGCCAAGAAGCCCTATGGGGTGGGTTTCCGGGATAAGGTCCGACGAGGCCAGGTGCAAGACGTGAGCGAACCCATATGGGTTAAGAAGCAGAAGAAGAACGGACCGGCCCACTGGGTAAAGTTTGAGCACGACGACGCTCCAGACCGTATGTTGGACTCGGAGATCGTCAAGTACCTTGCCGACGGTCCGGAGGCCGCCCATGCCGCCAGGTTCACTAGACCGGTGAGTGAGAAGCAAGCCGACGAGCTAGGTTACTGGGACGACGCCAGAGCCGAGGAGATGGCTACGCTCTGGGAGAAAGGTTGCTTCCGGAGAGTCCGAGCCGACTTAGTCGACAAGAAAGACATTTGTGAAGGCCGGTTCGTAGATGCTACCAAGGAGGCAGGGGGGAGAGATCCTGAAGTTCAAAAGCAGGTGGACGGCCAAGGGGTTTTCCATGATCCAAGGATGGCACTTTGGGAAACGTGACTTCCCAAGCCCGTGTGCTCTTACCATCTTGATGTTTTTCGCTCTAACGGTGTTCTTTGGCTTAGCTCTGTCAAAGTGGGACGTTGGCACCGCGTACACGAAGCGTCTGCAGCTTAGCAGGGTTATCACCCCACTTACATCGTACAATCTTTTGATTTAGAAGAGCCGGGGTATGTGTGGGAAATGCTTAAAGCCCTCTATGGTAGACCGGATGCGGGCCGCAAATGGTGGCGGTAAAAGCTAGTCCCTTTCTTAGAAGGTTTAGGCTTTAAGGCTCATGTTGCTTTTCCTTGCTTCTTTTGGCGTTGGCTACCCGATAAGGACAAACCGGACTTTGTGTTCGTGCACGTCGACGACATGATGGGAGCGTTCAGTGGTAAGGATGTCGAAGCGGAGTTCTTAGCTGCCGGTAAGAAGGCCTTTAGGGTCTTTAAGCAAGAGGCTCCGACCGGGGTGGTAGGCTTGAACATCGAGGATAAGGAAGACTGTCGACTAGGTCGTACGATCAAGGTCTCGCAGGAAGATTTTATCCGAGAGGCCGTTGAGAAGCTACAATGCTCAGGTCTAGCTACTGCCGATTCGCCGTGGTTGATGCAGGGGGTGCGAGCCGGTAAGCAATCCGTGTTCGAGCAGTTCTCGCCGCAGCACATCGTAGGTGTCCTCTTGTGGACACGCATTACTCGGCACGAGGTTTTGGGCCCAATAGGGGAGGCAGCAACCCATGCCTCAAAGCTTTGTTCAATTACCAGCAGGCCGAACAGATCGTGAGGTACCTCAATGGCACCCGATCTAAAGGCATTCGTTTTACCAAGGAAGATGGCACCCGCTTGATGTCGTGGGCCGACTCAAGTTGGAAGGGTACGCCTGAAGATCGCCGCGCTCGCTTAGCGGGCTTCCATTTCTTTCTGGGAGGCTTCGTGCTCCCCTTTTGCATGAAGCGCAATGTGTCGGTGGCCCCACCAAAGGACGCAGCACTGGGAGCGCGAGTGGAGGAGAAGGCGAGGGATACGGTCGACGAGCTGGTAGCGTCAGCGCAGGGGAGTGGAGAGCGCCAAGAGGCGGCGACTGGCGAGTGTCTGGTGCCTGCGGCACCGGAAGCCTCATCCTGCGAGGCCGAAGTGTACGCCATGGTGGAGGCGTACCACGGGCAGGATAAAATCATTAATTTTGTACAGGGCATCGCAGACGGACGGGTCGCCGACGCACTGGGGCCGTACGGGTGGGGGCAGCCCCCCATCCTGTACGGCGACAACCAAGGAGCGCTGGACCTTGCTGATACTAATGTTTTTGCTAGGACGCTGGGACATGTGGACCTGCGGTGTGCCATCGTAAACCAGAAGGTGGAGGCTGGACTCGTCGTCAACGAGAAGGTAGGCTCAACCGACAATGTGGCCGACATCAACACTAAGGCTATGCGGAGCCTTACAACCGTCGAGTTCGGCACGTGGCCAAGGATTAAAGACTCTGGAACCGCTCCCCGAGTCTTAGAGGGACAACTCCCGACAGCAGGACTTCCTACAACGGTGACTTTCGGATAGGACTCTTGATAGGTCCAGATAGCAAGGGAATAGATATTAGAAATTAGGTGACTAGATGGCCGAACTCCACATGTTGTGGAGACGTAGGCTGGCACCTCTGCTTTATTATAGTCATATTTTATGCACTGTTGTGCATATCGCGCGTTAGTTGATATAGTGTAGCTATATTGCCGAACTCCACAGGAGGTAGGATAGCTCACTTTGCGCTTTGATTATTTGCTTAATCTAGTTGTTAGTTTCACTTCGTGGTTGGACATTGAGTCGTAAGGAAGTCTAATTAAGGGGGAGCATTGGATAATTAATTAGACACTTCCTCCTCAGTTATGTTCGTATTGCTATTTTACGTTAGCACTAATCGTTACGGTTAGTAGTATTATTAGTTATTAATTCAGTCACATGATTAGAGTAACTTTTCTGGTACTGGTGGCACCAGCTTTTTACCATTACCCTTATTACCCATATCAGGCAGTTTCGTGTTTTACCATTACCCTTATTACCCATATCAGGCAGTTTCGTGTGTCATTTTCCAGAGGTACATCTTTTCTGTGACGTAGTCAGTTAGACTGGCGGGAGTTGTTTCATTATTCGGTTAAATTCTTCTGCGTGCAAAGTCGTTGACCGGTAGGAGGGGGACGCCCCGAGTGACGGTTGCAGTTTGAAGAAGTCGCGAGGGTTTTCTTCCATTGACTTTACGCAAACAGTTTTTAAGTAGTATACAATTGGGTGAGAAGCGATCGCTGATCCGAGCTGAAGCAGGCAACACAATATTATACTATTAATATTTGTTTAAAAACTTCAAAAAAAATAATTTATAATAATAATAATAATAATAATAATAATAATAATAATAATAATAATAATAATAATAAATATAATATTACATATATATAATCATAGTATTATATGTATATAAAGTTGCGGCCGTCTGACCGTGGCATCTGACATACTGGGGAATGGTCAGTCATATAATCAATAACTAAGTTGAAATCGACTCAAGATATTAATAATAATTGTCGCCGTAAAGTTATAATTAATATTAGAATCTGATTGATTAAATGTGACTGTCAGTTCCGACTCAATCAGCTGACCACGTCGTCCGTGACACTTTCTCTCTCTCTCTCTCTCTCTCTCTCTCTCTCTCTCTCGCTTTCTCTCTCTCTCTCTCTCTCTCTCTCTGTCTCTCTCTCTCCATCCCTCCCCCCCCCCCTCTCACACACACACGTGCACAAACACATAGAAAAATAGACACATACACACACACAAACACACACACAGACACACACACAGACACACACACAGACACACAGACACACACACACAGACACACACACACAAAGACAGACACACACACACACACACACACAGACAGACACACATTCACACACACACAGACACACACACACACACACAGACAGACACACACACACACACAGACACACACACACACACATACAGACACACACACACACACACACAGACACATACACACATACACACTCATACACTCAGACACACCCACAGAGAGAGAGAGAGAGAGAGATAGATAGATAGATAGATAGATAGATAGATAGATAGATAGATAGATAGATAGATAGATAGATAGAGAGAGAGATTGTTGTCACCTGGGGTTGGGGGGGGGGGGGGGGGTGGGGTGGGCAAGAGAGAGAGAGAGAGAGAGAGAGAGAGAACGATGGACAAACGGATAGAGAGAGAGAGAGAGAGAGAGAGAGAGAGAGAATGAGAGAGAGAGAGAGAGAGAGAGAGAGAGAACGATGGACAAACGGATAGATGGCAAGATTAATGAACAGATAGATAAGCGAGTAAATAGATTCATACACATACAAACAGACAGACAGATAAATAGACAAACAGATAGTTACTTAGCGAGGCGCCAGCTAGATGAATAGGTAAGACACATAAAGGCCTTGATTCATACCAAAAGGGTGGGAGGATGACGGTGAACAAAAACATTCATTAGACCATGGTCGATACATGGGTTTGAGATAACAGGTAAATGAAGCAAAACAAACATGCATACAAAAGTGTACGATTGACTAGGCGAGCAAAACGAATTTTTCTCATACATAACAATTTTGTACGATGCGTGAAAACTGGTCAGCAAACGCAGTAGAAGGGGGTGAGGTGCTCCAAAGTCGACTAAAAGCCCATCAGGGAACTCAAAAAACGTTATAGACCGTAAAAATCAAGGGTTACAAGTGTATTTGCAAAGTCACTGGTGCTGACCAACCAGTGGCCAAGCAAAAGCTAACAAAAAATCAAACTAGTTATTCTTTTTCCACAATATGACATCACAAACCATTCTAACTGTCACACCATTTGCAGCTGATGTGGGCGCAGGTGTAAGGACCGATTAGCAGAGCAAAACAAGCCAAGAAAAAAATGGCCACTGAAACAAAAACTAAGAAATGCACTGTCGCGAAAGAGAGCAACAAACAGTCCTACATGATCTCACAGACTATTTCATGTCGAAAATTAGTTTTGCCATAGCGTTGACAACTAATCCGAGATATCAAAAGCAACAACAAACAGCTCGATACTCGAACTTACAGATGATGAAAAGCACGAAAAACATGCAAGTTTGGACATATCAGCTATTTGGGGGACAGGTGTGGTGAAACGGCGTACGTGTGCGCGCAGGGCGAAGAGTTGTCGCAGCCCGACAGCCGCGAGCCATCCCCCCAGTCCACGTTGTACGGGAACGAGCCGGCCGCCAGTCGCCGCCGCCCCGCCACGTTCGTTTCCGGCAGGAAGGGCAGCACGAAAGTCGAGCCCGCCTGCGCCAGCGTCACGCCCAGCTCCGCCGGGGGTTCATCCCCGGCATAATACGCACACAGGCCCCGGGCCAGCGCCGGCCACACCAGCGCAAGGACTGCCATCATCATCTCGGCCCTGCTTTTTTTTTCTTTCTTTTTTTTTGCTTTCTTTTTACCAAAAAAAGACTGTGTGTAGCCGCTGCGGAATGAAACAGTGAAATACAGAAGTTACAGAGGCAACCATTGGAGCAAGAGACAGAGCAGGTCAGTATCGTATGTTTCACCGCTGTTAGCATTGATAAGAACACCTCCTGCAAAATCGCCACTCGTTCTAGGATCACTGAAATATGTGGATAGCATACTGGCCAGAGTGAGGAGCATGGAAAATAAGCAAGACGTTTCAGAAAAACGGGAAAAACCGCATAGACAATGAAAACAATATTAACTTTCATATCCTACTTGCTACGGACATATAACACACCTCCTACTTGCGTACCATGTCGAAACACTCAGACCTAGATGGTCTGTGACCTCAGATCCTTACCACCCCAGACCCCAAATTCTCCCAAAAACTTTTGAGTCTGGTAGGAAATTTTGGGAGTTTTATGTTGGTTGGTGGCGGGTTGGTCGGTGGCGGGAAAGAGGGATCTGAGCGGAGATAGAGGCGTCTGTGGGTGTGAAAAAGCTTACCCGTCCTATTTTGATTCATACAGATCGAATCTAGAAAAAGAAAACACGATTAAACCTTGCTTACTGTAAAAAAAATTTAAAAAAAAAAAAAAAAAAAAAAAAAAAAAGGTTAAAAAAAAATTTAAAAAAAATTAAAAAAAAGATTTCCTTATGAGCTTGTATTATTATTATTATTATTATTATTATTATTATTATTATGGACACCGTGATAGCCCAGTGGTCAAGTTCTACCATCTGAGCCCTGTCGCCAGTTCGATTCCCGTCGGTGCCACCAGTATTTTCATTGAACATACCGATCCGTCTGGACCAGTATTTTCATTGAACATACCGGCCCGTCTGGAAGTGTTGGAACTGCCCTTGCGGGGGTGTCATTAGAGCTTATCGTCAATTCTTCGTACTCCCCTCACGGGTGAGACGATGGAGGCGCATGTGCAGAAATGCATCAGCCATTGACAGAGAAGCACTATTATTATTATTATTATTATTATTATTATTCAGCCCAATGGCCTCAAGGCGTTAAACTGTGACGCCAACTCATAACCCTTTG
The DNA here is from genome assembly GCA_019918135.1 of Paulinella micropora. Classification (NCBI taxonomy): domain Eukaryota; phylum Cercozoa; class Imbricatea; order Euglyphida; family Paulinellidae; genus Paulinella; species Paulinella micropora. The sequence goes on from WBZZ01000792.1 coordinate 58,874, forward strand.
GTGGTAGATGCTGGGGAGGAGGGTCGTTGCGCGCGTAAAAGATCTTAAACTCCGCATATGCTGGTTGATAGCCCAGGACCCAGCAGACACCAGATTGTTATGGGTGGGGTTTCGAGGCAGCTCTAGCAACCGCGCGTGGTGTATGCACTTGCACATTCGGTGACGTCTTGCAAGAGGTTGCTGGGACTGCGGAATAACCTCGGCTTAGTGCAGTCTTGCCCTCAGGAGCTCCATCGGTGGCCCCGATCATCAGGCGAGAGACTGACACGGGGGGGTGGAGGACCTCGAACAAGGGTATTGGAGGCTTATGTCCGTTGAGGATATGCCATTAGCTGCATCAGTACGCCTCAGATATAGTATTATTATTATTATTATTATTATTATTATTATTATTATTATTATTATTATTATTATTCTGGAGGGGTGCACAAGATGGCACTCCATGGGAAGAGGAGGTGGTTGGGCCTCTCCCCACGAAGGTGACCGCTTGGGGAGGGCGGTCACCGGGATATGCGCAACTCTCAACTGGGCATTTACTCGGTAGGGGTTCGGCCAGGCAGGTTGTGGGGTTGTCTGTTGGATTGTTGGTTGGCTCGTTTTTCTTGGCTGTTGGTTTGGGTCTGGTTTCCTGGTTAGCCCATTTTCGCCGAATTTCCTGCCGAGTAAATGCCTGGGGGCTTCCAGTTCCGGTTTGGTGATCTTGTTGAGGTGAGCATTCGGAGGAAACAGTACCGAGATGGGTTGAAGATAGGATTCACATTGAGCCGAGATGGGGCTGAGTTGACCTGTTCCAACTCGGCTCCATTTCGGCTTCATGTTAATCCTATCTTCATCCTATCTGGGTTTTGTCTCCTCCCTATCTTCGCTTCTTCGGGGTTGCCTAACTGAAACACATGATGAGCGCACATTGGAGAGGGGCTTCAGTCGGTCCCAATGCCTTGCCAGTGCCTTGCTGCGTTGCCGTGCCTTGCCCCATGCATTCACACCCTCCATCGTTGCATTTCTAACTGAGCAGCTTCGGCTGGGATTACTATACTTGTCTGTAAGACCCTATAGGTACCGCTAGGTTCGCGCCTTCTATACCCACGTGGGGGAAGGAGTTTTTCAGCGGCACGCCGTCCGATCTGGCTCCACTCGGGGACACCCGTACCTCATGATGTGTATTGTTAGGAGCAGCTGAAAGTCCATAAGGCATGAGAGTAGAGGCGTTGGCGATGCGATGGAGAGTGTGTGTACTGCGTGAGGCAGGTTCTGGCGACGCTGGGGGTGCTGGCGGGCGCCGAAGGGCACGAAGCGACGCGGCAGCGTCCAGTGACACCGGCGGAAATGCGTGTAGTGTGTGTTGCAGATGCCGATGCTATTTGCATGGACGGGCGCTTTCCTCGGCGTAAAGAGGCGCGGCGGTGATGGCCAGCGACATTGGCCGTCTACTACTCTCAATGGATTACAATACGCGAAGCACGGAGCTACCACTGTGGCCCTTATGGGACAAGGTAGAATCGCCGAAGACCTGGACAATCCCCGTGGGAAGCCTCTTCGACGGGCTCTGGCCCGATGTCCCAGGATGGGAGGATGAGGGCTCGCGTATATGACGGAATTCCTGAACCACGTGGAGAGGCTATCTTAGCTGCGCCTCATCCTTCCTCCCCAAACCTGGCACACGGGTCGGCGCTTCAACATAAGGCGATCGGCGCTATATGGCAGATGGCACCGCCGCCTCGACGGTACCGGCGGGTAGATCGGTACGACAAGGACGGGCGTAATCTGATTGTCTGGGGGCTCTCAGAACGCGCCAATCTACAGGAGATCGCATCCAAAATGAGCGGTCTTGGTCTGGTGGTCCCGGTAATGGAGTGGCAAGGCCAGCGAATGTCTCGTCACCTGGAGCTGGTCAACGAGGACGATGACAGCAGGCAGACGGCGTTGCAGCAACTCAGACATCTCAAATTCTTCGGCAGAGGGGTCAATGTGGCCCTTGGGCGCAGGTTCAGGGACAGGGAACGTGTCCGAAGGCTTATTCGCATCCATCTGCGTGGGGAAGCGGCGGTCCGGAAGGAGGAAGCTGCGACGGGATATCGCGTCTTGCCTCTGCATGAAGAATGTGTCGATGATGTGCAGGTGGTGTCTTCGGAATTGGCTGCCGATGCACCTAAGTGTGTGTCTGAGTGTGCTGATGTGCATGTGGTGCCCCTGCATTCGGCGGCCAGTGCAGTGGGGGACCAACCTGCGCAAGCACCTGCAGAGGGGGGCAGCACGAGGGCGGAAGCCAAGCGCGGCCGTCGGGTCCGGAAACGAGCCAAGAAGCACCGCTCCAAGCAGTTCGATACCGGCTTCAAGCTACTCGTCGCGAGTCACAACTGGCAGGGTAAAACGGGATACGACAACGTAGGCACGGCGGAATGGGCATCATTCTACAAGCACGAGGGCTGGCTAGTCATCGGGGCTCAGGAGCACCGCATGGGCAAGAAGCAACTTTCCAAATGCAGCCTGGATGGATTCCGGATTTTGGAAAACCTGCGGAGGTCAGCGAGAAAAATCGCTGCAAGGGTGGGGTTCTATTCGCGGTGGCTAACTTCCTTGGTCCGTATTGCAACCTGGTGTCAGCCCCCGTCGACCACCGGCAGCAAGTGTGGCTGCGTATCGCCTCGGGTGTTACCGGCGCTCAGGATATCTATGTGGGCAACGGCTACTTTCCCCAGGAAACGCAGGAAGAAGAGTCGTCAGAGGCGTATGCGGCCTGGCAGGCAGCTATAGCTTTTTTTGGAGCCAAAGGTCTTGTGGTCACGGTGGCGGATGCCAACGCGAAGCTCGGGCCGGCATGCAGCCAAAAAGAGGAGGGCATCGTCGGTCAGCACGGGGAGGTCGATGATAAGGGAGCACCGGTACGTTCGGAGAACGGCAAGAGACTCGCGGCTGTCCTCGTCGCTACGGGCCTGCGAAATCTGAGCGGCTTCTCGTGCCCAGTGGAAGGGTCCTACTGGTGGTCCCGGCGTGAGCAGCGCGGCATGGGCACAGGCAAGCACCTCCTCGATTACATCTGCGCGTCGCCTGGCTTGGCATCTGGAGCAAAGTTCGGAGTATGCGAAGATGATCTTGATACGGACCACAAGGCAGTATGGGCCGAACTGACGTGGAGCGGCCAGCGCCGGCCAAAGCGGGCTGCGAAACCTTACAGGTCCTTTCGTGTTGATAAGCTTATTGGTGCTGGTGTCTCGGGTAATGATCACGCTGCGAAGCAAGCGCTGGATTATCTACGCGACAAGTTCGATGACGTATTCCAGCATTGCCTACAGAAGCTTGGAGTGCATCAGCTGCCTGAGCTTGACCTATCGGGTGGTGCCGACAGCCAACGGGTGGTAGATGACGTCACCGAGCGAGTGGCGCAGTCCTTCCGAATGGCGGCGCACCGGGTCCTTGGCTCCAGATGTATACGACCCCGTTTCACCAACAATTGGTTCGACGGGGAGCTAAAGGAGCTCATTCAGCAGCGCCGGGAGGCCTACGCAGCATACAGGAGGGATGAATCGAATGCGGAAGCCCGTCTGAATTGGCTACGGCTCCGCAAGCAAATTCGGAAGGCAACTCGGGCCAAGAAGTCCGCCTCCTTCAAGCAAGTGCAGGAAGAAGCGGTCAAATGTCAACGCGAGCAATCCTCAAAGCGCTTTTGGCTACTCGCGAAGCGGCTTGGCGGGGCACGCAGAACGAAGGTCTCCGCGCCGGTGCAAAGGGAGGATGGCTCACTGGCGTGTACGCTGCCGGAAAAGGTCGCTCGGTGGGAGGAATTTCGGAAAAATTCGGTGAAGCCACGGGAAAATCCGGCAAGTGCGGCTGTTGTGGTGGAGTGCTGTGCAGAAGCAGGCTCGCTGGAGTGGGAGGAAGCCGAAGCTAAGCGGCAGTTCCACTGGAACGATCGCTTCAGAGATGAGGTGGCCCGGGCTATGAAGGAGCACGAAGTAGGTGAAGACACTTGCGAAGAGCTGGACAAGCCGTTCACGCAAGAGGAGGTCCTTGCAAGGCAACGTGCCCTGAATAACCACAAAGCTTGTGGCGAGGACAAAGTGAAGAACGAGATGCTCAAGTATGGCGGCGCCTACATCAATGGCTACTTAACGCAGTACTTCAACTGGATTCGAGAAGCCGAGAGGACTCCAAAAGCTTGGGGCAAGGGAATCATCGTCAATATCCCCAAGGGTGGGGATCCTACGGATCCTGACAACTGGAGGGATATCTCGATTATTAGTTGCCTTGGTAAGCTGTATCTGTCCTTATTAGCTACTCGTCTAACGCTCTTCGTGGATGGCCCGGATAAGCTACGTCCAGAGCAGGGAGGCTTCCGCCCGGGGCGTCGCACTACGGATCAGGTCTTTACCCTTTGGCAGAGGTTGAAGGGGCGTCAGCAGCAGAAGCGGGAGTTGTATGTCCTGTTCGTCGATCTACGCAAGGCTTTCCCGTCTGTTTGGAGAGATGGTCTATTTGAGAGGCTCTGGAAGCTGGGTGTAAGGGGCAAGTTCTGGCGCACGCTACGCAGGTGCTACGAGCAGACTTCGTCGCAAGTGCTAGTGATGGAGCACTCACCCCCGAAGTACTGGAGGGTGTAGGCGTCCAACAGGGGTCCCCTCTCTCTCCCACACTCTTCAACGTCTTTATGGATGAGCTGTGTGATCGGCTGGCGAGTGCCCTCAAGATCACGGATGTGAAGCGGCTGAACGACATCAAGGCACTTCTATACGCGGACGACGTGGCCCTCATCGCTCACAGTCGCACCGAGCTCCAGAAGATGGTCAATGTTGTGGCCAAGTTCGCGGAAGATTACCGGCTGGAAGTCAACTTGAAGCCCGGCAAGACGGAAATCATGCCCGTTTACAAGTCGAGCAAGGCGAAACGACCAAGTATCAGGGAGCGAGGTGAGCCCGTGGTGTGGTTTCGCGGCCAGAAGCTTTGTGTCACCAGTCAGTACAAGTACCTGGGAGTGGTTATCACCGACGACCTGAAGTGGAAGGAGCAGGCCCTGCGGGCTACGCGTGTCACTGAAGTCGCCACCGCAGGTTGGTACTCTTTGTGGTGTGCAGGTGAGATACAAGCTAGGTATCGTCTCATGTGCTGGAATCAACTTGTGGGGGCCAAGCTGAAGTACGCCTTCGATGTCTGGCGTGCCCCCGTATCGCAGCTCACCAAGCTGGAGGCAGCAATGCTGCGCCCCATGAGGATGATTCTCGGCATCAGCCCTAAGACAAGCAAGTGGATTACACTCTTTCTGGCGCGCTCTTTGAGTGCGGAGCGTTTGCGGCGGGCGGCGCAACTGAAGTTCTATGGACGGCTGCGTGTTCTACCGGAGAAGCGATTTCCTGTCATCGCATCTCAAGTCAAATCCGACTGGACTGCGGAGGCCGAAGGCGCTATCAGGGACTCAATGGATCTACAACAAGGGCTTCAGGAGCTCCTAAATAGCTCAGAGAAGGACCTCGAGGGTTGATGTTCGACTGTGGACAAGTGGGCCCTTCAGCAGGACGTCAAGATGGTGCAGCAACTGATGTGGGACAAGCGAGAGGCAGGCAGTCTTACTGATGGCCTGCGAGTCATCCTAAGACAAGTCTTTGGAACTAAGGAGTTCCCAAGATGGGTAGCCCTTGATGATGCGCATTATAATCTGCTTCGGAGAAGGTTGCTCAGCTGCAACAACCGCCTTCGGTTGTACCGCAGCAAGTTGGTCAGTGGCATGTCCCCTCGCTGCTTCTGTTGTCATGATGATGTCAATGAGTCCCTTGCGCACTTCTTATGGGATTGCACCATGCATGAGGGGAGACGTAAGCAGCTGTTGCTGAGTATGCAGAGGCTCGGTGGCATGGCTGTGGGGGGTGCTGAGGGGGATGGAGGGAGTGAGGAGGGTGGTGAGGTCGTAGGCGGTGAGGTTGTGGTGGAGGATGTGTTGCTTGGGCGGGAGTGGGAGGGCTCTGTGCGGCAGAGTTGGGATGATATGTCGCCTGTGGATCAATCACGATTGTTTTGTAAGCTTTTTCAGGGGAAGTCGCGCTTCCGCAGTAACTTTAGGCTTGCTGCGTTGTTAGGGGTTACAGCGTTGCGTCCCCCTCCAAAGTTGGATGTGTTGTTTGGATCATATGTGTCTGAGTGTTGGTCTGCTAGGGAGGGTAAAAGGGAGGAGCTTGGGGTGGAGGATGGGGGCGAGGTGATTGACCTCACTGAGGTTCCATCAGCTTCTGTCCCACCCTCTCCCCCAAGTGACGTTGATGTTGCGCGGCGCGGCCGTCCGCGCAGTGTGGACGTCCTGGCTAGAGAGGGGTTCGGGAGAGCAGCGTTGTGTCTCCGAGTTCTTCTCTTCAGCTAACACCCTCGCATCTAGCTCTTCATGCACTTCACAGCCCCCAGCTGCCCCTGCTGTTGCTGTTGCTGCTATGTCTGTTTGGTGTTCTGACAATGCGTTGGGATCGGCTGACCCCGGTGACCCAATGGAGGCACATGTCCAGGATCTGGATCTGATGCTATAGTCTGAGGAAGCCTATTATCATTATTATTATTATTATTATTATTATTATTATTATTATTACTGGATGCACATGGCCTTTTACTGGATGCACATGGCCTTTTGGCTCAGCAATTGGCAGGAGATACACTATTATTGTTATTATTATTATTATTAATATTATTATTATTATTGTTATTATTACTATTACTATTACTATTACGATTACTATTACTACTACTACTATTATTATTATTATTATTATTATTATTATTATTATTATTATTATTATTATTATTATTATTCAGGACACAGTGATAGCCCAGTGGTCAAGTTCTACCATCTGGGCCCTGTCGCCAGTTCGATTCCCGTCGGTGCCACCGCTATTTTCATTGAACATACCGGTCCGTCTGGACCAGTATTTTCATTGAACATACCGGTCCGTCTGGAAGTGTTGGAACTGCCCTTGCGGGGGTGTCATTAGAGCCTATCGTCAATTCTTCGTACTCCCCTCACGGGTGAGACGATGGAGGCGCATGTGCAGAAATGCATCAGCCATTGACAGAGAAGCACTATTGTTATTATTATTATTATTACTATTAGGGAGTACATAGGCCATCGGTCCTTTCCATGGGCTGATTGGTATAAAGCTCCTAGAGTAATGTTCTATGCCGTCACTTCCTTTATTCCACCGATTGGTGTGGAGACTTTCCTTATGGAATGGAGGACTGGATGCACATGGCCTTTTGGCTCAGCAATTGGCAGGAGATACACTATTATTACTATTATTATTATTATTATTCAGCCCAATGGCCTTACGGCATTAAACTGTGATGCCAACTCAAAACCATTTGGTGGACGATGCTGGGGAGGAGGGTCGTTGGGCGCCTGTCGAAGATCTTAAACTCCGCTATGCCGGTTGATAGCCCGTGGACCCAGCGGATACCAAATTGTTATGGGTGGGGTTTTGAGGTAGTTCTAGCAACCACGCTTGGTGTACGCACTTGCACATGCGGCAACGTTTTGCAAGAGGTTGTTGGGACTGCGGAATAACCTCGGCTTAGTGTAGTCTTGCCCTCAGGAGCTCCATCGGTGGCCCCTATAATCAGTCGAGAGACTGACTAGGTGGGGAGGAGCACCTCGAACAAGGGCATAGAGGCTCATGTCCGGAAACGGATCGTGCCATCAGCTGCATCAGTATGCCTTAGAGGAAGTATATCTTTCTTCTCGGAGTGTTGACTGTGATATATTTGAGGGTAACACCTGATGATAAAAACTTATTCACGCTTGTTTATCAGAGCTCCAGCCCAATGGCCTTACGGCGTTAAACTGTGATGCCAACTCAAAACCATTTGGTGGATGATGCTGGGGAGGAGGGTCGTTGGGCGCCTGTCGAAGATCTTAAACTCCGCTATGCCGGTTGATAGCCCGTGGACCCAGCGGATACCAAATTGTTATGGGTGGGGTTTTGAGGTAGTTCTAGCAACCATGCTTGGTGTACGCACTTGCACATGCGGCAACGTTTTGCAAGAGGTTGTTGGGACTGCGGAATAACCTCGGCTTAGTGTAGTCTTGCCCTCAGGAGCTCCATCGGTGGCCCCTATAATCAGTCGAGAGACTGACTAGGTGGGGATGGAGCACCTCGAACAAGGGCATGGAGGCTCATGTCCGGAAACGGATCGTGCCATCAGCTACATCAGTATGCCAAGTATATTATTATTATTATTATTATTATTATTATTATTATTATTATTATTTTGGACACCGCGATAGCCCAGTGGTCAAGTTCTACCATTTGGGCCCTGTCGCCAGTTCGATTCCCGTCGGTGCCACCAGTATTTTCATTGAACATACCGGTCCGTCTGGACCAGTATTTTCATTGAACATACCGGTCCGTCTGGAAGTGTTGGAACTGCCCTTGCGGGGGTGTCATTAGAGCCTATCGTCAATTCTTCGTACTCCCCTCACGGGTGAGACGATGGAGGCGCATGTGCAGAAATGCATCAGCCATTGACAGAGAAGCACTATTATTATTATTATTATTATTATCATAATAATAATGTATCTCCTGCCAATTGCTGAGCCAAAAGGCTATGTGCATCCAGTCCTCCATTCCATAAGGAAAGTCTCCACACCAATCGGTGGAATA
>WBZZ01000792.1:72500-117500 GCA_019918135.1 Paulinella micropora
TTCGCCTGCTTCATGTTCTTCCTGTTCGTGCTTGTTGTAGCTAGTGGCAGAACGCATGAAGCGCATGTCAGTGCGCGCATCTGCTGCTGAATGCAAACTCAAATGGTCCCTGAGGACCCAGCAAATTACACATACATACACTTTCATATGTGCACCTCATCTCATCCTATCCCACATTCAAGATGTTGGCCTTGGGCCGAGCATCGTGACGATATACGGGGCGTGTATGGTGAAGGTGTCAGCTCCATCCAGCGGCCGCTTTCGCTCACGTCAAGGCAGTTAGGAGAAAAGTGGTACCTTCTTTATTGATATCCCTTTTGTAGACTTTATTGCACCCCAGCCAGCCTTCATGACTGAGCTCCTTTCGCCCAGCGATCAGTCGGCTTGCAACTGAGACTCTTAGAGAGAAAAATCGCGTTGTCATGGTTGTGTGTTGCGTGGCGTAGGCGTCCAGGTCGGTTCAGCTCACATGGCCTACTGTCCCTGTGCAAGCGCCTACTTGATGGTGTCGTCAGCGATTTTTCGGTCCGCGATTTTTTATCTGACAGCAAGTTTTATATTTGACAGTCAACAGTAACCAGTAATACAATAATATGATTCATAATACAGTCAACAGTTACAAATACTGCTTATGTTCATTCCCGGAAAGTTTTTTTACGCAGTAGTGTGGTGACTAATCCAAACTTTCAATTTGCTAATCAAACCAGTCGCTCGAAAATCTGTTTGTGGCTAGCCTTAGGCCTATCGAACCCAACTGTTGTTGCTGCTCTTTTTATCGCTCTCAAAATGTCCTCACTGTCGCATTCTAGTGAGCACAGCTTTTGCTGTTGTCATTGTTGGTGGGGAGAAGAAGAAGCAGAAGGAAAAGGGGGAGAGAGGGAGGGAGGAGGAGGAGAAGAAGGATTAGGGGGAGCAGGAGCAGGAGCAGGAGAAGCAGAAGCAGAAACTGAAAACGGGGAGGAAGAAAAGAGAAATCGAAAGAAGCAGACTGCTTCGATTGTCCTGGTTCACAGTTATGCGAGAGCATGCAGTAATTACGTTTGCAGGTGCCCCTAACAAAGTCTAGACAGACCACTTTAGGCTACCAAGGTTTTCGCGATCCTTGTGAAGCTCCCTCTCTTCGACTTGCAGCGGAATTAGAAATTGCTGTGGGGACGGGAGAGGGATGAAGGGAGGTACGGGCCAACGCGAGGGTGCAGGAGTCGAGTTCGCATTGACAGAGCAGAAAGGAAGAGTCTGGTTCCGGGCGGATGAATGGGGTCTACTTTATATTTCTTGATTTCACTGTCAAGCATCGTTTCCAATAAACCGTCATCAAAAGCTACAAAGTGACTCGGCTTGGGTTGCTTACGAACTTTAAGTCTTTCCCCTTTTTTTGCAGGGCTTCAAACCCTTACCGGCTCGTCTTGCTTCTCGCCAACTATCTCCATATTCTTCCTTTGCCCAAAGTTCACCAAAGGCTACGGCTGGCACATCAACCCTGACATCTTCTAATAGGGTGGCTGCCTTGGCTACCTTCTTAGCTATGACTGGTTGTGTTACCGGCGTTGTTTGCGTCCGTTCCTTCTTTTCTCGTTTCCCTCTCACTATGTTAGCTGTCGTGATCCTGTCACTTTGCTCCCACGTGAGGCCCTTATTTGGCACATCTCCTTCTCTATACCTCCTACTAGGGTGGCTAGCTGATGGGTCTGGCGCACTGATCGATTCGATGGGTGTTACCCCGTCGTCCTTATCGGCAACCTGGCTTTCGTCAGAGACAATGGGAAGACTGGAATCTGGACCAGTGTCGTCCGAAACTCCATGTTTCTCCTCATACTCATTTGGCTCCCCCTGAACCTCATACTCGGGTTCGGTCTCCGTCTGCTCAAGCTGCTCTGCATTGCTACTCTCCCCCTCAGATTTCTCGTCGTCCCATTCGACTCCTCTGGTTGGGTGTGCATCATTACCGACTATGTGGGCATTGAAGCGCACGTTGCGCACGTTCGAAATGAACTTCCGGCCGTCCCAAACCCTGTAAAGCTCCTTGAATACGTCATATCCCAAAAGCATCACACATTTCCCCCTATAGTTTCCTTTGCCAACTCTCTTTCCGACATACATGACTCCCATAGATCCTATTGGTTTCAGTTGCCGAATGGCAGGCTTGTAAACCAAACACTGTTCAAAGGGTGAAATCCCTTGACGTGGTCCGGTCGTTGCTGGCAATATGTTGTGTAGTGTGGTAGCGGTGTGTTCCATCTCTGCCCAAAACTTAAGTAGAAGGTTAGCTTCATATGTCATGGCCCTAGCCGGCCCTGCCGTTATGTCGTTAACCTTTTCAGCTATCGGATTACCATCCTTGTCTCCGGGTTCTGTCGTTTTCCAAATAAATTGGAGTGAGTTCCACCAGTCGATAACCCCACGGGGGCAACGAATTCGTTGTCACACGTGACAAGTTTCACTTTCCTACCGGCCTGTCGTTCAAACCACGCTACAGCCTGCTTAAGGCACTCTACGAACTCGTTCTTATGCCTTAAATAAAAGTCTAAGATATAATCAGAGTAATCATCTGTTACACAAAACTTGTAGTACTTGCAGTTGATGGACATTACATCTCACGGTCCGGCTGTATCCACATGCAAAATCTCACTCAAATAAGTAGCTCTCCTTATCCTATTCTTCTTAAATCTGGGCAACTCTTTAGCCTTACCCATCATACAAGCTTCGCAATATCTAACTAAATCCTCATTGCCGACAACTTTGCAGCACGTTGCCTTGCCTAACGCATAGGTCTTTTTACAGCCTTATGCTCACTGCACTGATGCATGACATGAATGTCTACAAGCTTCTTATTAGCACTCTTCTCGGGATACATACAATATAATACACATCCCTTACTCTCGCTATTCTCACAAACTCTCACTTCCTCTTTCTTATTCTCTCTTACCTTGGGGGTTCCCTCCCCATCTACCCCGTCTTTGCTTTCCTTTCCTTCACCTTGTGGTTAAATCTCTCGTTTATGTCTAGACTTTAAGCAATTCATGCTTTGCGGTTCATACAGAGGTTAGTAGGGTTCTTGGCGGTGAAGCCAAGTGTCCGGTAACAGTATTAATAAAGAGACAAGTATGAATGCAGAGACAATGTTTAATCAGTCATTGCCCTTTGATGCCACCGAAAGAAATGAAAAGTGACACGTCACTACTCAAAACTGGAACTACACTAGGTGTTGGTTCAGACATTCCAGAAAATAAGATGAATTACTTAATAAAGGTAATAGTATGGAAATACTAAAGTTCAGGACTGAAATTAAGTAATAGTGACAAAAGGGCAATCAAGTTGATTGCATCCGTCTAACTTAGGATAAAATTATTAGTATTACTACTTGACTAAAACTGAATTAATAATTATATGGGAATAACGCACCCCCCCGAAATCCAAATTTCATAACGGTGAAGTTAAGAAAATTGATTTCCAATAGGATAATCTCATTAGAATTATTATTGTTGTTCATGGCTCTAGGACGGCACATCAGTAATTCAGCAATATGTTCAAGTAACATATATAATATATATATATATATATCGTTGTAATGTACTATTAATACCCGTTACTCCACCTAGTCAATTTACCGGTAATTTGGATAGTCTTAGTCATAGGCAGGTTCATAGGCCGGACAGTTATTAATACCTTTATTACTGACAAGGACACTTTCTAGAATATTCGCGAATCATAGTCTGGAATGCCTAGAATCAAATGAGTATTACCATTCTGTAAAGGTCATAACATCATAAATTTGTGTGACCCAAAGTCATTAAAAGTCTTTTCTTCTGTTATTCTTTACCCTTATCGGGGTAGCTTCCCTAAACTCTGCGTTTGAGTGATAGATTACTTTGGTTATGAACCTTGTCAAGGAGGCAAGCGTGCCAAAGCACGTATTGAGTCAAGTGCCCATATTCGAGGGCAACGACCAAAGCTTCTGGCCTTGGTCAAGCAAGTTTCAGAAGCACATGCAGGGGATATCTGTCCACGTGGCAGAGATGGTATCTGTGGCATTAGCCGACCCAGTTAAAGCCAAAATGGATTTTCCTTACGACGAAGCAAGGGCTAAGACGGCAGAAGACTTAGAAGAGCCCGACACGCCCATAAGTGATAGTGAGGAAGATGAAGAGTCAGACACCTCTCAGAGAGGAAGACAGAGACCCCAGACAAAGAAAGAAGATATCAAACAGCCAGAAGGTTGGGATAAAATGACAGCAGAACAAAAGAGAGAGTGGAAAGAGAAAGAAGCAAGGAAAAAGAAAAGACAAAGTATGAAACAACACACAAGAAGAAAGACAGCTATCCGCAAAGAGAAGAAATATTATGAAAGGATGAAAACTTTGCAGTTATGTCTGTCTGTGGCTTTTTCCAAAGACAATGTATCTAATTTCCTGCGAACACAGAAGACGAAAGGACCCATTGAAGAGTTGATAGTGTAAGAGATCAATGGGGAGGCATTTCCGGAGCAGGTAGGTACATGTTAGAGGAAGAGTTTGAGAGAACGAGACCAAGGGCAGGTCAGAGGTATGTAGACTGGCTAAATGAATTTCTCACAAAGAAAATCCAGCTTGAAAGTTTACGTGGGGCGCCATTTTCCGATGAGGAAGCAAAGAGAAAGCTATTTAAGAAATTGCGCTACCATCCAGCTTTCGGGGATAAATTTCAGGTGGACCACTATGATCTCCCGGCCAGACTAAGACCAAATTTCTCCGAACTATGCGAAGCATCTAGGGAAAGATGGTTAATGTGGGAAGAAAAAGAAAAACGTAACAATTTCCGTGAGAGAAAAACTCAAATTCGCAAAGACAACAACAAGAAATCTCGGGATGGCAAGCAGCGGCAAGAGACCAATCTCCTGATGGATAATAAAGGGAAAAGGGGAGACAATAAACCGGGACCAAAGACAGCTCCAAACTGGACGCTCAAAGTCACGTGTTTCGGATGTGATGCCAAAGGCCATACCATGAGATATTGTCCGGTGATTTCGGAAAAGTTCCGCAAAGAAGGAAAATTAAAACGGGATCAAACGGAAGACAAAGGCACGGAACAAGAAAAGAACGAACAAAAGAACAATTACAAAAACAAAAAGAAACCCTTTCATAAGAAAAAGAAAGCACTCACTTTGATAACAACCGGCAACGACAAAAACGAAGACGAACAAAGTGACTCTGATACAAACGTTGCTTTAATCCATATGGGGAACACTTATGATAAGAGCGATGATGATGAGGAAGAAAGAGAAAGAGATGCCGAGCAACCAAGCTCACCTTATCACAAATCTACAAGTCCCCAAGCCCTTTTGAACGATACAAAGACTACACCTAGGGTAGGGAATAGACATAGTGAGAATGGAGAAGGACGGGAAGTGCGGTTAGTATCGGCCTCCCTACGAGGTCCCTCCTCACTACGGGGAGAAGGCAAGGAAGAGCGGTTAGTATCCGCCACCCCACGATGTTCCCCAGTCACCCCTAACCCTAACGAAACTCCTTTGAGGCTTGAGAGTTCTTATGGAGTCTTGCCTGACACAAAATGTGCCGGAATAAACAGACGCAAAAAACCGTGTAATATTTCCGTTGAAAAATCAAAAGGAAAAGGAATATACGCAAATCACGCGAAACGATTATCTTATGCGAGGTACTGCGGATATCACGCCACACAAGACCCAGATTATCCGGAGTTGGATTTGTCGGTACGTCCCGTGTTGCGTCCCCCCAAATCTCCTTACTACCCAGACGAACGAGGTCTTAAAGCTGCGGCATTGGAAAAGTCTCATAAAATTACGCAAAGACTCGTTTTCGGGGAATTTGAAACTTTACGTGACACCAAAATTTCCACAAGTCCACAAGTCTCGCAAAATATTCCGCAACAACCACGCAAACATAATCCATTTTCTAGTCAGCGGACCGGCCAGAGCAGAGAAGGGAGAGAAGAGAGTGGAGTGGATGAGGGAGAGCAACGACTTGGGCCCACTTCTGTCAACAAGTTTGGCAACCAAATAGGTCCCACCTCACAACAACTCCAAATCTCTAGTTCTAGACCAATCACAGGACTCCCACCAACACAGACAACAAACACGCAACCCATCAACCCTCCCGTCATAACCTTCAAAGATATAAATGAAATAGCTAAAACGTTGATGAATGAGTGCGTGAGGGGAATGAATGGAGAAGTGATGCGTGTCGTGAGTGGCGAGCTAGAGAGAGATGACTTTTTGACTGACATAGTAAGAGCAATAGAAGGAGTGTACTTGGAGAGAGCAGTCAGACAGAGTCCCATCACTACACCTCCACAACTCACAGAAGAGGGACAAGGTGAGGGTAGAGGAGTCTCTGAGGGTGAACTAGAAACAGAGACAGAGACAGAAGGAGAGACAGAGCATGTACTGATACATGTGAGAAAAAGAGTGATGAAAAAGAGAGACATGACAGTACAGGATAGTGGAGCAAGCACAGACATATCATGCAGAGAAGACAGATTGACGGATGTCGATGAGATAGACCTGGTAGAACTACTGACAGGTAATGGAGAAAGGGAGTTGAGTGAGTCAGGAAGAGCTAGGCTGACTGTGATAGATGGGAAAGGAAGGCCTAGAGCAGTAGAAAAGAAGATGTTACTCGACACTACCTTACCAGTTAGCATAGTCTCTACAGGACAGATGGACCACAGACACAACAGATCAGTCATCCACCAAAACGGACAGTTAGTAATACTCAAACACCCCATCCACATTAACGAGAGTGACATATTAGTAAGGGGAAGATTAATTACTGGTTTGCTCCGGGCTTCGCCCGGAGTTAACCGCCGTTAAAGTTCCGAGGAGCTGTTTCGTTTTTACAATAGTCCGGCCGGCGCGGCGTAGCCGTGCCGGCGGAGCCGGCGCGTGTTTTCTCCGGTGTCTGGTAGGCCTAGGTTGGAAATTTGGGAAGATCGTCAGAGAAGCTCTTTAATGCCTGCTGTAACAAAGAAGCTCAAGGTTGACTGCATTGTCTCGGTCCTTGCAGCCTATCATGTCCAAGACTCTGATCTTTTTCAAAGATTTGGAAAAAATTCCGAAACCGTGCGAATTACCGGGGTGGTAATGGGTCTCACGAATGCACAAGCTACAGTTCGTCTCAACACTGAGGGTCATCAGTGGTCTGTCCAAGTCCCTCGCGGTTTGATTCGTTTGGAAAATGAATCTAAGAAATGGAAGTACTTAAATGCAACCGGGGAAGTCATTTGGGCCTCTGATTCCGATCAAGCTGTTGAACTCACGTTTTCAAAAATTCCTCTCAATGTCAATGTCTCACGTAACGATTTTATTAAGTCAATTCGTGATGTGAATGGCATTTTGAGGAACAAGAGTAGCAGCAATGAGGCGAAAGAAAAAAAGCAAAAAACTAAAGCAATCGCCTCTCATCTCGAGAATCTATACAACGCCACCAACTTACGAAAGTTGTACAACGATTACTTCGAGGAGGTCAAAGACATCAAGGCAAATTCCAGTAAAGCGGCGTTCTCTTCTGCAATGGCTTCTCAAATTGTAAACGATGGAGTTGAGTGGGCCTTCATTGTACAGTCTGAGCTCATTGAGAAGGAAGAGCAAAATGACGAAGAGGAAGTTCTGTCCGATCCGGAAGAGGGACAGCCTCGAAACAAGAAACAGAAGACGAACGTAAACGAAGAGTTAGCAATCCAAAACGAGATAGATGTTGCTCTGCAAAAGCAGGAGAAGCTCAGGGCTAAGCTTGCCTCTGCTGGTAAAGTCGGGAACAAAGGCAAGACGGTCCACTTTGACGCTTCTGTCTTATCCGAACTTCAAGAGACGAATGAGGAATTGGAGCGGAGATCAAGGAGGCGGCAAATGACAAAGGTATTGATCCCTCTTCCTTACTCTCCGCGTTAGGTTTTTCGACTTCTATGTCCGGAGATGAGAAATCTAGATTGACGCAAGAGTTTCAGAGTCTGCCGGGTTCAGAAGATTTGGACTTTGACATTCTTAAAAAGATCAAGTTGGGAAAGGAGTTCGTTAACCTCAAGGAGCTCTTGCCATCGAAGAAAAAGACTCTGATCGGCGAGCCTCATGAATCCGAGCCCAAGACTGTTACTGTTGAAAAGTTTTTGGACTTGGTCCGCAGACTCATCGTCCTCTACTCAAAACATCATGCTCAGCACGCCGAGGACATGTGGGACCATTACCGGTACCTTGAGCTCATTGTTAGGAAAAATACGTTGCAATCTGCTATGAGATGGGACAAAGCTACTCGTGGCAGACGCCCCTTGGGTCAGTGGCATAAGGGCAACCTTCCCTTCGTTCTAGCCACAACCATCCTTGAACCTCTCCCCCCCCTTCTCAATCGATCAGCCTAGGCACTTCGAAGCAGCAGCGCAGAGAGAACAACACCCGCGGGGGTAGCCAAGCCAAGCAGCAGTTCCAGAAGTCCAGGAAAGTCTGTTTCAGCTGGGCAGACGGCAAGGACTGCAGCTACAAGGAAGACTGTCATTTCCTCCACCATTGTCCAGTGTGCCCTGACAACAAGAATCACAAACGAGTGGATTGCCCAGACGGTGGCAATGACAAGTGGGGCAAGCGCAAAGCAGATAAGTGAGGGGGCCCTGGGAGTGAAAGCTCTGCAGTGGAGCAAGTAGCTCTCAGGGTCGGCTTACATCAGCCGGAGGTCTCCTTTGGTGTGACTTCCTCTTCCACTGCTTTTTCCCTTTCTGACTCAGCTCGCAGAATGTGGGATCCAGGTGGTTGCGAGCACGCGACCAAGGTTCCCAAGACTGGCAATTCGTCTTTCAGCAACCTGCAGTCTAACTTCGACTCCTCTCTTTCTTTTTCTCGGGCCTCGGTGCCACTCGCAATTATGATCGGTCCCACCGGTTCCACTTTTTCCCAGTACTCGTCAGCTTGTAGCTCAGTTCATTCTTCTTTTCCTGTTCAGTCTGTGGGGTTCAGCCCTTCCTGCTCTACTGCCCCTTCCGTTTCCGTCAGCCCTGTCCTTTCTGAGGAAGCTATAGTGCTTCGTGCCTCTGTTCCGTTCGGTCAAGTGTCACCCGTTTCCACTTCGATGGGTACTTGTCCTGTCTCCTTTCCTACTTCTTCTTTTTCTTCTTCTTCTTTTTCTTCTTCTCCTTTTTCTTTTTCCTCTTCTTCTCCTCCTTCTTCTTCTTCCTTTTCTTCTTCTTCTTCTTCTTCTTCTTCTTCTTCCTCTTCTTCTTCTTCTTCTTCGTCTTCTTCCTCTTCTTCTTTTTCTTATACTACTTCTACTACCACTACTACCACTACTACTTCTACTACTACTTCTACTACTATTACTACTACTTCTACTACTACTTCTACTACTACTTCTACTACTACTACTTATACTACTTCTACTACTACTTCTACTACCACTACTACCACTACTACTACTACTACTACTACTACTACTACTTCTACTACTTCTACTGTTTCTGCTTCTACTTTTTCTTCTTCTCTTTCTTCTTCTCTTTCCTCTGGTGTTGTTCCTTTTAGTTGTTTCCCCTTGGTGGGTCCAAGTTCTTCTTTTGCTCAGCAGCCTCTGGTGCTGTGTCCTGAACAGAGTGGTTCGCAAGGCAATGCGGTCCCTTCGAGCCCCTCTGCTTCTCTTTCTCTCACTTCTGCTTCCTTTTTCTTCCCTTTCCCTAGGTGGATTTGGGTTATTGCTAAGATTGAGGCTGAGGAAGAGATGGGCGCTTGGGTTCGCTCTCTTCCCCCGTCTGAGGTCTCTTGTTCATCAAACTATGATGGGATTTCAGTCTCCCCCTCTCTGCCTCCTGATTTGTTGTCAGCAGGGGTTGTGTCTGTCGATTCCCTTCCTTCTCTTTTGTTGGAGTTGGAAAGTGGGAAAACGTGGTGGCACGACTTTCCTTTCTGGTCTTTTATCCTTTCTGCCTCTCCCTCTATTTCTTTCTCCTCCCTGATGCCTAGGCTGTGTCGAGCCAGAGTGGTTGCGTTGGTGGGGTTCCAAGGCAAGGTGGAACTTCAGTGCTTCGCCCCACATACCACGCACGTTTGGTTCGTTCGAGACTCTTCTCGTGGTCTGCAAGTCGGGGGCATCGCTCTTGTGGACTTTAGGTTTCAGAGGGGGAGAGGTAGGAACATTCGTTTCTTTGGTTGCCTAGAGGGTGACGTGAGGTTTCGGCCAGGGAAACGTGAAGTTCTGCCGCTGTGGGATGGTGTTTTAGAGCCTTACAAATCTGTCTTCAAAGTTGACAACATTGTAAACCTTGCCAAACTTTGCTTGCCGGAAGCAGAGGTCGTTTGGCTTGAAGGCTTCCTCACAGGCACTGATACTCACTACAGAGGCACAGGAGAATTCTTACGTGACTATTCTCTCGCTCATGCTCTCTCCGAAGAAGACAACCGGCAGATTTATGAGGCAAACATAAAGCGGTTAAGAAAGGTTTCATGGCGGGCCCGTTCACGAGGCCTCCCTTTCCGAATCGCTTGCAAACACCAAGCCATCGTGACACGTAAGCATGCCATCCCCAAGGACAAATGGCATCCCGAAAATGGGGAAAAAAGACTGATCAACGACCTTTCCTTCCCCGTTTTCTCTCTCTTTCAACCAGCTTTGCCCAAGAACGGACGATGGGGTAGAATACTATACACACGACATGCAGATGGCTAGGATCATCCAAGCCGGTCCCGGTTGTGTTGTTTTTGGGGCAGATGTCAAATCTGCTTACAATCAGACCCCGTTGTTGCCTTCGCTCTTCTGGCAACAGGTCTCCTCGTGCAGGGACCCAGTCACCGGCGGGCTTTTGTACTTCGTTCTTCTTGTGCCCGGGTTTGGGGGTGTCTATGCCGCTGACGGTTGGAATCGTTACGCTAGATCCCTCGAGTCAACCTTTCTCTATAAGACTATCCCGTTGAAGCTGTACGTCGATAATAGTGACGTCGTTTGTTCTTCCTGGAAGGAGGCTAGGGCACTTAGGTTGCAGTTCAATAGCCTCTCTGAACATCTGGGCATCCCGTGGCATGAAGAATTTATTGGCCAGTCCTTTCATTCCCTCGGTTGGTTTAAGGACACTCGCAAGGGCTTTTGGTTCGTAGAGCTGCCCACTGACAAACGCAAGATCGTTTTGAGTGCCTTGGACACCATCGCCGGTGGCGGATTCTTTTCTGTCAAATCTTTCGAGCGTCTCCTGGGCCTTTTGTCTTTCGTCTCTCAGATGCTCTTCTTTCTTCGACCAGCGGTGGGAAACATGCGGATCTCTTTCAACGCAATGTCGGCATCGCGTGGCAAGGGTGGCCGTTTTAGTTCTAGAGCCTGCCATGCTGCGAAGTGGGCTCGCAGCCTCCTCCTTGCTTCCAACTTCCGTCTCCCGCTGTCGGACTTTCTCAAGACGGGCCACTATGACCGTGAGTCGATGACATGGGTCGACGACCCCGCCAGATGCACACTTTGGACCGATGCGAACTTTTGTAAGGTGGATGGTTCGCAGTGGGGCAGGGGTGCCATCGTCATGGCCCCCTCTCGTTCCAAAGGCTACTTCTCTTCTCGCTGTTGGTCCAATGAAGAGTTAGCCGATCTGCGCTCAGAGTCTTTAGTCGCCTCGTCCCCTATGCGAGAGTTGTTTAGCGCTTACGTTGCTGCCCATGAGTTTGCGGTCGCCCTGGGTTTCAAGAAGTTCCATATCGTTACAGACTGCTCCCCGGCCGCTCACTGCCTTAACTCTTGTTACTCGCCACGGGCAAACATTCAGAGCCTTATTGACCGGTGGATTTCTAAGCTTGCTCTCCTTGGCGTTTCTGTTTCTGCCTCGCAAGAGCCGCGCGAACGCCTTAACCTTGTCCATTTGTTGGCCCGTGCGCAGATGGCTCAAGCGATCGCAACTTGGTGCAAGTCGAACCCATCCGGGCCTTCTTTGCGTCCTCTGCAGCAGTAACGGAGGTTGCTTGGCTCGTCACCTCAGCGATGGAAGTCATGGCGTGTTCCGTTTCATACAGCACCAGCGCCGCCTACAGCTCCGCTATCCGGAAGTTGCGTTCTTTCTGCTCTGCTTACTCGACGGAGCGTTGGTCTCCTGTCTGGTGGCAACCTGACCCAGTGCTCATTGTTCTTTTTCTCGTTTGGCTGAGCCAGTTCATGTCCGTGTCCACCTGTAAGGTGTACATGTATGCCATCCGTGACTTTTGCCTCCGGTTGAGTTTAGACGATCCCACTGAGAACCACTTCGTGGAAATGGCGTGGCGTGGAATCAAGCGTAGCAAACGTACTAAGCTCGATAGTCGTCTTACCTTGGAGCTCCCTATGTTAGAAGCCATGGCAAGTTACACTTTGGGTATCGTCAAAAGTCGCAATGTCCCGAAATCTACACGCCACCTTTGGATCACGGTTGTTACGGTTGCGGTCTGGGGCTTCTTCGGTCTCTTTCGTGTAGGAGAATTGGTTGCTTCAGGATCTCTGGCCACTTGCCGCTTCTTAGTTAATTCTTTTGTTCGTATGCGCCTGGTCGACGACATGAGTCTCATCATGGTAACTCTCGATGGCGCCAAACAAGATCCGTTCCGGCGCGGGTGCGATGTTGGCCTTGCCGAGCAAGAAAACCCGCTCGTCTGTCCCCACGCGTGGAAGAAGATCTTTGAGTCCAGTCGGGATGCTTTCAAGCTTCCTCTGGCCGGCAACTACCCCTACTTCCGTCTCGCCGATAATTCTCCGCTGGACCGCTCTACGTTCGTTAATACTGCTCGAGAGCTTCTTCAGAAGGCGGGGGTAGCGACTGGTCGTCGTTTCAACGGGATCTCGCTTCGTCGTGGTGGAGCAGCTCGTCTCTTCTCGCTCGGCGCGTCAGATTCCTCGATCATGCGTGCTGATCGTTGGTCTTCGTCCTGCTTTCGTCTGTATGTGGGCGCCAGGATGGCCGAGCTTGTTGCAGAGCAAAAAGCTATGGAGGGGGGGAGGGGGTAGTCGCTAGGCTCAAATTGGTGGAGGTCTTTGTAATGTTAAGTTTCAGTCCTCAAGTTTTTAGGTGCGGCTGTTTCTGAGTTCCGAGTGTACATCAGAGCCGCCAACTGGAAGTGTTTGTAAACTTGATGGACTGAAATATTTGAGCCTAGCCCCTCTTTCCCTTCCACACTCTTCCGACGAGTTCGGATGGTTAGGCCAATAAAGCTTTTTGTTCTCTTTACTTGTAAATTCGAAACTACGATTCGGAAACTTTAATTACTGGTTTGCTCCGGGCTTCGCCCGGAGTTAACCGCCGTTAAAGTTCCGAGGAGCTGTTTCGTTTTTACAATAGTCCGGCCGGCGCGGCGTAGCCGTGCCGGCGGAGCCGGCGCGTGTTTTCTCCGGTGTCTGGTAGGCCTAGGTTGGAAAGTTGGGAAGATCGTCAGATCTTCCCAACTTTCAAACGCCCGCCCACCCTTCCCTTGTTTTGTTTTGTTTTTTTCTTTCTCTCCGTCTTTTCTGGGCTTCTGGTGGCGTTACGTGATCGCCGATGACCTCTGCTGGTTCCGCTTTCTCCGTCGTTCTTCTTGTCTCCCTCGGACCGTTTGGTGCTTCCGTTGGTTGTAGTTGCCGTGGACAACGAGTCACTAGGTTGGCCTGCTCTGTTCGCTTGGTGCCTTCCCTTGTCTAGTGTAGGTTTGTCCCGGTCCTTGGGATTGTTCAGTCACTCTAAGGTTAGTACACTGTCCGCTCTCCCCTCCTCCGCCCGGCTTCCTTATCCGGCTTCGATGGATAGTATTGCTCCACTTTTTAATATTTACCTTCTGCAATCCCCTCCTCCACCCGGTCTTCTAAAGTCGACTAGTAGAGCGTGCCGGTCTTTGTAATGTGTTAAGTTTCAGTCCTCAAGTTTTTAGGTGCGGCTGTTTCTGAGTTCCGAGTGTACATCAGAGCCGCCAACTGGAAGTGTTTGTAAACTTGATGGACTGAAATATTTGAGCCTAGCCCCTCTTTCCCTTCCACACTCTTCCGACGAGTTCGGATGGTTAGGCCAATAAAGCTTTTTGTTCTCTTTACTTGTAAATTCGAAACTACGATTCGGAAACTTTAACTAAGAATATGCTATATAGATGGGATGACGAATATGATGAACCATTGAAAGTCAACGAAAGATATGATCCTTTCGCAACAAGGGGGTAGAAGGGGAGGGAAGCCCCACAAATGAGAACAAAAACGAGACAAGTAAGCATGAAGTAAATAAGAGAGAGAAAGAATTACACGTAGATATAGTATTATATGAAGCTTACCCCAGAAAGTCAGACAAACCTAGAAAGATAGGAATCAATCTTTTTCACTATGCCTGTGGGCATTATGGGTTAACAAAGATGCGCCTATTGGCAAAAATTTTGAACATTAAGTTAGTTGGTGACGAAAGCGATGTGAGATTTTGCGAATCTTGCATGATAGGAAAGTCTAAACGTTTGCCACGTTTTGCAGTTAATACAATAGAAAGAGCCCAAAAGCCAGGTATAATTCTACACATAGACACATCAGGACCGTGGGCAACTAGATCAATAGGTGGTAAACGGTATAAATTTTCGGTCACCGACGACTACTCACTGTTCATTCTTGACTTTTATTTAGCCCATAAGAATGAGTTTGTAGATTGCTTAAAACAAGCTGTAGCCTTTTATGAGAGACAGACAGGAAACAAAGTAAAGGAAATTCGCGCAGATCAAGAATTCCATATTCCGGAGCAAGTCATTAAGTGGTGGAAAAATATTCGCTTTATTTGGAAAACCTCCGCGACAAACGATAAAGACGGGAATCCTATTGCGGAAAAAGTGAATGATATTACGGCGTGGCCTGCACGAGCAATGAGATATCACGCTAAATTACCGCCGCAATTCTGGGCAGAATTAGAACACGCAGCAACAACCATTCACAACATACTACCGGCAATTCACGGGGAACGCAAAGGAATTTCGCCTTATGAGCAGCTGTTAGGTAGAAAACCAACATTCTTTCATTTAAAACCAATAGGATGTATGGGTGTGTTACATATACCTAAGACTAAAGTGCGGAAGGGAGAGTACAGAGGGAAAAAGGTGATGCTAGTAGGATATGATATATTTCGGGAACTATACCGCGTATGGGATGGTAAGAAGATAATTTCCGGAGTGAGAGATGTGAGATTTAATATTCACAAAATCGGTAAACAAGCTCATCCTCCTAAACTAGTGTCGTGGGATAATGATGACTCTGAGGGGGAAAATGAGAATGAGAGCGAGCAACCACACACATCTCCACAAGCGTCACCACCCCAATCACCACCCCAATCACCACCCCAATCACCACCTCAATCACCTAAGTCACCGCACAACGTCAACAACGACCACCCAACAACACACTTTGATGAAGTTGAGGGGGAGACAGAGAATGTTGATATCGATGCGAATGAGAATGAGCATGAAAATGAGCATGTGGAGAAGAATGCATTGGATCACAAACATACACGCCTACACACAAGTCCAGAGCCACATTATCCACAACAATTACCCCCAGAGCACAAGATCAAGCCACAAGAGCATACAAATGAACAAGATCCAACAGATCCACTAAAAATACATGAAAGAAGAGCATACGAAGAAAAATCACCACCATCTAAGGGATTAACGTGGGAGCAGAGTCAGAGAGTAACGGAGAGTAACATAATCCCCGGTAAAAGGCAGCGCAAGGCAGTAGAGAGATTTACCCCTAGCAATGAGCCCAAGAGAGAAAAGAGAGAGGCTCAAGAGCTAATAGGTAAGGTAGTAAGAGTGCCCGCGCGTGCATGGGGAGATGGATGGGCGAAGAAAAAGTACGGTGAGGGATGGGAGAGCATAGTACGAGTAGGGGTAGTCAGCAGAGTGAGTGACCCCAGAGATAGACTCGTAGTAAGAGACAGACCTCAGCCCACCCACATAGTTAAGTTTGAGGACGAAGAAGAACGGATGTTGAATTCGGAAA
Organism: Paulinella micropora; assembly: GCA_019918135.1. NCBI lineage: Eukaryota > Cercozoa > Imbricatea > Euglyphida > Paulinellidae > Paulinella > Paulinella micropora. Next base: position 88,424 of record WBZZ01000792.1, read on the forward strand.
TCCTCAAATACTCCGTGAAAGATCCCGAATACCCGTTACAAAGTCCCGCTAATATGTTTTTATGCGATGACCGTATGGTGGCAGATGAGATTCGTGATTTTTATTTGTATGTAGATATCAGAGTACCCAAGGATGTCATAGAGGAAGGTTTGACAGCTAAAGATGTTTTAGAGGGTATGAAAACAGAGCTAAAAGCTCTTCAATCCTTTAACACATACACATGGGTACCCCATAAGGAGGCAAGCAAGGCAGGAGTTAGTAAGATAGTTAGATTGACATGGGTTCACAAAGTAAAGTTAGATGAGAACGGGAAAAAGTTCATAAAGTCTCATTTAGCTTTACGGGGAGATATGTTAGAACCCGGTGTTAGCTATAACCCAGATCAGCTCTTTGTTCCTTGCGCCGCGCACCATTCACTTTTATTTCTCGCCAAACTAGCTGCCTGGCACAAACACAAACTATACGGCATAGATTTTTAAAATGCATACCTAAATGCTCGTATGAATGACCCTGTTTATGCATATGCGCCAGAGAGTGTAGACAGAGAAGGGCATGAGGGGATGATATGGCGTATAGATGGTGCTTTATATGGTGCACCACAGGCAGGAAGAAGATGAGCGTGGGTACGCTTCCAAGGTTGAGTAGTTTGGGGGTCTGTGTCTTGCTCATGAGGTCGTTAGCAATCAAGGCTGCATAACCGTGAAAGACGATGACTGAATATATTCGCTGATGAATAAAACCGTAGTCCAAACTGAGAGGAGTGCTCCGGACGTAAATCCGAAATACACACGACTAAAAGCAAGTCTGATTGAACACAATTGACGGACTATTCCTTCTGAGGAATTCCGGCAGATTGAGTTCCGGATGTCAGTAAATGACACTAAAATAATCCCACGACTACTTCCTTGTTACTGGAACTGAACTTTACTGAGAATACAATCACTTTCCTTTTACTCTAGAACTATGCCACGTCACTAGCAATGATTATGGTTGGAAGCACAACTAATGACTGTGACTAATGATAATATGGACTGAATGACTGTAACTGTTCTACCTATACTACGTCCTAAATAACCATCCATCCGTACTGATTAAAATGGTAACTGACATACTGTATTGGTAAATAGTTAAGTGCCACCTGTGCCACTGAATAACGACTTGATAGTACAATTGTACTGTTAAATAGTAAATCAGTCATTTAATTAGTCCGGTCGGTCAGTCAGTATTTACATATTGGCATCCAGTGCCTGAGGAACGGTATTATTTCCATATTATTGGTTCTTCATACCATAATCAGTTAGAGTGACAGTCATATATTGTTTTATTAATTCGTCTTGCGATTACCTTAATCTATTTCTATTGTTACCATTAAAGTAATTCAGTTCTCGCATTTCCTGTGAACCACAAGTGTCCTTTCCGGATATCAACTGTTCGTCTACTTTAATTTCAACCGGAATATTTATTTTTATAAATTCCATCAGGGTTATGAGTGTTTCAGCGTTTGACTCTGCGTCTACGAAGAAATCGTCTTCGACTGTTCTGACTGTGGCAAAAGAGCATCGTTTCAGCGGGGAATATGGGACAAGGAAGTGGAGGGACGCCTACCACGAGATAACTACCTACCTTGCTTGGAAGCATCGAGAGCATCTTTTGTTGAAGCTGGATCAGTGTATTCTTTATTACCAGAACAGGAAGTTGATGATGGAAAAGGAACAGGAACGTAAACGTGAGGAATCGGGAAGGTCTGGGACGCGATCTAAGCAGCCTGCGGACGCTAAGCATGTGGTGCTCAGCAAAATGGAGATGGACGGGGTTATGCGAGCTAGACAGGAGGTCTTTTCCTTCATCTATCTATGTTTGTCCGGGCCGGCTAAGTTGCTGGCAAGGCCCCTGTCTGAGAAAAGGCCAATGGATTCGTTCGACCTGGTGGTGTGTTTGGCTCAACGCTACGGTGGCAGCACTCAGGAGGAGTTGCTTGCTGAACAATGCTTACTGACCAACTTCCGATTTAATCTACAAAAGGACCTGCCTTCTCAAATTGACGGAGTTCGTACGGAGATGCGATCGTCTGCATGTCGATGGGGGGGGACGAGATTGGGTCCATGACACGCCTGGGCATACTGCTTAATGCTCTATCTGGGGTAAAATCCTGGGAGGAGTTTTACCGTACGCCCAGAGCGAGGACAGCCAAGGCGAAGGCAACTGCAGCCTGCTGTCGCTGGCGCGGGCCCTACTGGTTAGTGACAGCGGCGACCGGAAGGATCTGAGGTTCGGGCGGCAAATCGAGCACCCCTGGCTGCTACTATCTGGCAAGACTTCTTGATGAACCAAACGGAGAAGGCGGTCTACCACACCCAACAGGTCATGCGCCGCAGCGAACGGTTAGGGGCGCGCGCTGAGGAAGGCGTTCCTGGAGTGGGTTGAGAAGGAGGAGGCCGGGCGGGCGCTAAGCGCGCTCGCCTGTCTAGGCCGCCGCGCGAAGAAGGTCGAGCCGGCCCGCGCGGCGGGGGGGGGGGGGGCATCCTTAACTAGTCCTCGCTGGCCAACCCTGCCGCCAGAACGGCTGCTAGGCTCGGGTGAGTGCAGAGGGAGAAAGAGAGAGAGGGGGGCGATGCTGCCGGCGGCTCGAGTGGAAAAGGGCCAGGGAGGGGGCAGTCTTATTCGTCAACTAAAGAAAAGCGTGCGGACCCCAACCAGGCGCTGTGTAGTGTCCACCGGGGGGTAGTGTCTACCGGGCTGTAGTGTCTACCGGGGGTTAGTGTCTACCGGGGTGTAGTGTCTACCGGGGGTAGTGTCCACCGGGGGGGTAGTGTCCACCGGGGGTGTAGTGTCCACCGGGGGTGTAGTGTCCACCGCCTTTTTTAGGGCCACCAGCCCTCTACTTGGAGGGCGGGGCGCGCGCAACAGCTCTTCTACCGCGCCGCGCGTGATCCTCTCGCACATTGTCAGCCCCAGGCGCCGCAGCCTCTGCCTGGTGTGCAGCTGCCGCAGCCCCTCGTCCGTGAGCCACTCGGAGTAGCTAAGGTCGAGCTGCTCCAGGCCGTGCGGCAGGTTCTCCAGCCCTGGCGTCGTGAGCCCGCTGCGGTAACGGAGACAGAGCCGCCGCAGCTCCGATAGTTGTAGCAAGTACGCCAGCTCGTCGTTGGTGACTTGGTCGTACCCACTGAGCTTGAGCTGCCGCAAACTCTTCAAGTGCGTCAGGCGGCTCAGCCCCTTTGTCGAGCTGGGGGCAGCCGCGCAGGTCGAGCTCCTCCAGGCCGCGCGGCAGCTTCGACAGACCCTCGTTCGTGAGTCCGGAACAAGCGCTCAGATCAAGCTGTCGCAACCCTTTCCAACCCCGTAGGTGTTCCAGCCCGGCGTCAGTCAGCCAGCGGTTGGATCCGAGCTTGAGTTCTGCCAGGCCTTGCGGCAGCTGCGCTAGCCCCTCGTTGGCCAATCCGGAGCACTGGCCGAGATCGAGCTGCCGCAAGGCCGGCAGCCCTTGTAGGTGTGCCAACCCCGGGCTGGTCAGGGTGGCACACCACGCGAGGTTCAGCCGCCGCAAGCGGCCGAGGGTCCCCAGGTGCTGCAGCCCTGCGTCAGAGAACCCCGAGCAGAACTTCAGGTCCAGACCCTGCAGGTTCGGCAGTCTCTGCAGGCCCTTCAGCCCGTCGTCAGTAAGCCAAGCACAGTGGAAGAGGTCCAGCTGCAGCAGGCTCTTGCCCAGGCCCGGGATCACTGCAGCAGTGAGCCCCCCGCAACTGCGGAGGCTGAGCTTCTCTAGGCTATGCAGCCCCTGTAGCCCCTGCAGCAGCACCTCGTTGGTCAGACCTTCGCAATCCTCGAGGCGCAGCACCCGCAGGTCGGCCAGCTGCCCCAGGCTCGTCAACCCGCGATTAGTAAGGTCGGTGCAGAATCTGATGCTGAGGTGCTGCAGGCGGCGCAGCTTGGTCAGCTGCTGCTGCCCGTGGTCGTCGAGTCTGGTCGTGTCAACCTCCAGGTACCGGAGGCCCCGTAGCTGGGACAAAGTGGCGCCAGTCAGAGGCCCGCAGGCGATGAGCTCCAGCTTCCGCAGGTTAGTCGGCTCGGCTAGGCACGCCAACCCGTAGTCGGTGACTTGGTCGCTATCGCAAAGCCGGATATGCTGGGTGCCAGGAAAGGCCCGGGCCGCGCTCTCGAGGGCCGCGTCGGTGGCGCCCTCCTTAAGCCCTCTAGCTCCAACCTCTGTACCGTGAGGCCCGGAAACCGGCGGCCCTGCAGGGCCGCCAAACCCTCCGCCCCTAGCAGCAGCGACGGCACGTCCAGCCGGGCGGTGGCCCAGGCGTCGCCGGCTACGACCCGAAAGCGCCTGCCCTCCTCCGCGGTGACGAGGCGCAGCGCCGGGCAGAGAAAGCGTGCCCAACTGCTAAGCCGGAGCAGTAGCCTGCGCCACTCTAGGCACGTCGCGGCCAGGGCCGGCAGCCCCGCCCAGCCTGCGTAATCCCGGATCCTGGCCCACTCCGCCGAGGGCGGCCCGCCCCTGCCGGCGGCGTCCGTGGCTTGCATCGTCTTTGCGTAGGACTAGCTAAGCGCCCCCCGCCGGCTCCACACGCAAACATTTCGTCGTCTCCCCTCCCACCCCCCTCCCCCCCACTTTGCGCGCGGGCGCGCCCGCGAGCCAGGGGGGCGAGGGGGGGGGTCCCCCCCCACGCCTACCAGCCGCCGAGCGGGCGCACTGGTCCCGGCGGCGGGGCCAGGGCCTGCTGGAGGGCCTCCCGCGCCGGGTGACGAGCTCCAGCCAGCGTGCGGCGCCTTGCCGCACCGCGGCGCCCACGCCGTGCCACAGGCGCGGGGCCAGCAGTTGCAGACGTCGCCGGGGGGGTCCTCCAGGACCCGGCGCGACGAGAGCCAGTCCAGGCCGGGGGCGGGGGGCAGCGCGCACAGTTGCGCCAGCGCGGCCCCAATGCGTTGCAGGCAGGCAGGATCGTCGTCCCCCCGGCAGCGCAGCTGCTGCAGGTAGTCTCCGAGGTACGCCAGCAGCATCTGGCGCAGCGGGTGGTCCTACGCCCAGGCACGCGGGTACAGCCGGGGCAGCCAGGGAGTCCGCTCCCGGCCCAGGCGCGCAAAGACCTCCGGGGGGCTCTGTGCGCGGCCCAGCAGGCCCGAGCACGCCAGGAAGATCCATGCGGGGCCGCCCCCCGGGCGGCGACGGCTGGTACGGCCCAGGGCCCTCGTCCCGGGGGTCGTACAGGTAGAAGTCCTCGACGTGCAAAGGCGTGCTCAGCGCACAAAGGCGCGGGCCAGCCGCGTGGCCGCCGTCGTGGCGGCATCGTCCCCGCCCGCCTGGCCCCCCCGGCCCGCGTCGACGTCGTCGGGGGGGCCCCGGTCTAGCACCGACAGCGCGTACGGGGCTAGGTCGGCCAGGGCGGCCAGGTCGGCCCGGCGGGCCCGCTGCAGCGCACTTCCAGGTACTGCAGCTCCAGCTGCAGCCAGGCCGGCCGCCCGGCGGGGCACAGGCCCTCCAGCAGGGCCGCCAGCGCGCCGTCGGCCAGCACGCCTGCGTCCTCGGCCCCCGGCTGGTGCCACAGGCACGGGTCGTACGTGGCCACCACGAGCTCGTACTGCCGCAGGGCGGGCGTGGTCGCGGCCGGCCAGCCCAGGCCCGGGCACCGCGGCCGCCGCGCCCGCAGCCAGCAGAGGAGCTGGTACAGCCCCAGCGGCCGCTCCAGCCGCACCCGGGCCAGGCGCGGCCAGCCGGCCCCCGCGCACAGCACCAGCGTGTCCTCGGGCCCGCACACCAGGCCGTCGGGGCAGGGCTGCCACATCCGGAGGACGGCCAGGCACGGCGACAGGCGGTCGAAGTCCGGCCCGTACAGCCTGGCGTTCGTGCAGTCGCTGAGCTCTAGGCGCCGCAGGCCCGGCAGCCGAGGTCGCCCAGGCCCGCGGGCCCAAAGTCCACGTGGGCGAGCGTCAGGGCGTACAGGTCCCGGGCCACGGCGCACAGCCTGGGGCGCAGCAGGTGCGTCCAGGGTGACGCGCCCGGGCCCGGCGCACGCACCAGCTCCAGCGTCAGCGAGCGCAAGCGCCGCGCGCGCCGGCCCCTCCCCTCGCGCCTCCGCCAGGCCGCCAGCAGCTGGGCCACGGCCGGGGGCGGGCCGGCCAGGCAGAGCGACCGCACCTCGGGGTAACAAGCCAGGGCGCTCCGCAGCAGCGCCGAGCGGGCGGGCGGCAGCGGTGCGGCCAGCCGCAGCGACAGCGTGGTGTCTGGCTGGCACAAGAGCGCGGTGGCCCCGCCGACGGCCGGTGGCGGTGGGCCGACGCCGAGCGCCGCGGCCAGCCAGAGGCGGGCCCCCGCGTACCGGTGGACGAGGTCCCGCCAGGCCCGGGAGGCGCCGCCGAGCGCCACGAGGTCCGCGGGCGCGAGGCAGGCGATGGCGTGGCCACACCAGACCTCGGCCCAGTCCGGCGCGGCCAGTGGCATGGCGCGCTCCCTTCGCTAGCTCCGGGCTGCCCGAGTTTGGCTAGCTACGCTTAGTGCACACGGGGAGGGGTGTCGCCGCCGGCCGCGGGGTGCGGGCGCGGGCCGGGGGCGTGGCTCCCCGGGCCGGGACCGGGGGGCGGGGAGGCACGGCGGGCCGGGTCGGGGCGGGGAGGGGGGGCCGCACGCCTCCCAGCTAGCCCAGTCGCGCACGGCCGGCCTCTCTCCCGCACTCCTGCCGCCTGGGCGGAATGGGCCGGCCGGGGCGGCGCGCGGGGGGGGGGGGGGGGGGGCAGGGGGGGGCCTGGCCAGACGGACGCGGCGGTCGGTACTAGTGCGCTGGCCTAGGATAGCCACCGTGGACAAAGGGCTGGCTGAACTTTTAATTGCTGTCTGTCGGGCCCGGGCCGGAGCACCGGTGAGCCCCCGTGCTACGACATCCACTTTCAAAGACTACGACCAAAGATCACCCGCCCCCCCCCCCTCCCCGCGCACAGGGCGGCTCAGCCGTCCAAGGCGGGTGGCTCGCTGGCGGCGGCGCCAGGCAGCACCGCGGCCGCGTGGGTTTCACGGTAGGAGCAGTGGGGCCAAATGAAGCGGGCCGCCGGCACCACGCGCCGCAGCCCCCCTGACCACCGGCGCGAACAGCCCGCCCGGGGCTGGGGACCGCAAGCATTAGCGGTCACCCATTCCTGGGGCAGGGTGGCCACCAATTAAGGCAGGCTACTAAAAAGGGTCCGGCGAGTCTAGGCGACCGTCCGCGCTCACACCAAACCATGTGGGGCTATTCAGCTGGCCCGGTACCGGCACCCCGGCAGGAGCTGCGTTGCCCGCTGGCGGGAAACAAGGTGAGCGCCGTCGAATGCGAGGTTACGGTGCGGTGGCGAAGAAGAAGTGAGTGGCAAAAAGTCAGTGTCCCAATCATCGACAGCGGCTGCGCCGGCAGCGGCCGGGACGGTGGATGGCGTAAGGGCCGCGGCCGGGACGGTGGATGGCGCGGGGGCCGCTGCTGCCACCCCCCTGCCCCTGATCCTGTTGTGCCCCCGCAAAATTTCTGCACTATTAGGTCCCAAACTTCCGCATTGCTTTTTTTGCCTCCTCCTCTGCATTCCGCTGGCAGCAGCATCTCCAGCGTCGTTGTCGCTACATTCTTTCTCGCGCGGCGTACGTAGTCGTCCCGGTATCTTAGAAAATCCGGTTTTGAACCATCTGGATACTTCTGTTTGGCCTCGCCAGTGGCAGATACTTGCTGTTGGCGAAAGCGGCCCCAAGCTTCCTCAGCTTTCGAGGGGCCCCACCGCTTTTGTATAATATGTCGTGCCATTGCCTCTAGGGTCAAGCTATTGCCCTCGCTATCTTCTTGTAGCTTCTTCCGGTCCTCGTCGTAACCTTGCTCCAGCAGGAATGCTTTCATTGTGGCAAGAGCAGTGTTCTGCTCGGCGCGCAGGTCGGCCGCCGTGACCGATTTTCTTGGGGCCGCTTGGTCCGCAGGACGCCTGCGGTTGTCAGAGAGCAGGATTGCAGCCATTGGTGTCGCATGGGCCGTCGCCGAAGAAACTCCATTGCCAACGCGAATGCTGCCCAGCCCGGAGTTCGAGGCCTGGGACTGTGCCGTGGGCTGAGCGATCAGTGGTAGGGCACTAGCCCACGCGGGCATGGATTGGTGAACAGGGGCGCCCGTGGCTGCGGACTGGTACGACTGGTTGTCGTAGGAAGGGGGTGCCCCCAGTCCGAGCGACGGGGGCACAGCCATGTGGCTACTGAACACGGCGCCACCGCCACCGCTGCTGCTGTTGTTGCTGCTGCCGCCGCCGTAGCTACTGCTGCTGCTGCTGCTGCTACTGCTGCTACTGCTGCTGCTACTGCTGCTGCTACTGCTGCTGCTACTCCTACTGCTACTGTTGCTGTAGCCGCTGCCGCCGTGGCTGCTGCTACTGCTGCTGTAGCCGCTGCCACCGCCATAGCCGCCGCTGCTGCCGACCGAAGGAAAGGTAGTAGTGTCGCTGCTGCTGAACGCGGCGCCACCGCCGCCCACCCCGGAGTTAGAGGCCTGGGACTGCGCGCGGTGGTCCGGGGCCACGGAGTTGGTGCTCGTCCGTGGTAGGGCACCAGCCCACGCGGGCCTGGATTGGTGAACAGGGGCGCCCATGGCTGCGGACTGGTACGGGGGGTTGCAGTAGAGAGTGGGTGCACCCAGTCCGAGCGGCGGGGGCACAGTCATCTGGCTGCTACTGAACGTGGCGCCACCGCCACCGCTGCTGCTACTGTCGTAGCAGCCGCCGCCGTAGCTACCACTAGAGCCGGTGCCCCTGTGGCCGTAGCCGCTGCTGCTACTGTTGTAGCTGCTACTGCTGTAGCGGCCGTCGTTGATGCCGCCGCCGTGGTTGCATCTGCTACTGCTGTAGCGGCCGTCGTTGTTGCCGCTGCCGCCGCCCCCGTAGCTGCTGCCGCTGCTATTGACTACTGGGGCTACAGCAACAGACCCCAGCGCCAGCAGCAGCCAAGGCACCCAATCCCCTAGTCGTAGTACATCCGAGACTTGTGTTTTCCCATCAGGTCCTGGGATGGTGCCAATGTAGAACGCCCCACCGTGTAGATGTTTTGGCGGCAGAGGAACGGTTGGCTTGAAGGTATCAAACTTTGCGCCGACCACGCGCAACAATACATCCCAGTCGATAGCCCCCGTGTTGTACTTAAGTAACCCGTCCAGCATCCGTACAAAATGGAAGCCCCCCGCGGTCTGTTCCTCTGGCATCTGTCGTCGCCACCAGGCGCCGCAGGCCTTTACCACCGCCCCGGTGTCCTGCCAGCCGGTAGGGCCTGCTTTGACCAGTGGTAAAACCTCCGCCAGGCACGTAGCACGACCGAGATCCGTCAGCAGGTTGGGATCCGTCAGCAGCCGGGCAACGACAACGAGCGCATTGCAGAGCCAAAGGAGGTCGTCCTGCAGCTTGTTTGGAGCGGCGTGCGGATCTTTCTGCTTCTCTACCGGAGCCAGGTGCGCGTTGTCGTCTGGCTTGCTCGGCGCGAGGTGCAGACACTGGGCCGAGTCGGCGTAGGTTAGTGCCCAGGCCGACGGCGCCGCCGCCCCCTGCCACTGTTTCACGTCCCCCAGGGAAAAGCCCCTGTAGATGACGTGCGCGAGGCTCAGTGCGTCCAGAAACCACTTGATGAACGACCCGAAGCCCAGCGCCGCCTGGCCCCGGCGGGGCTCCCTCACTAGGAGCCACAGTGGGGCGTCGGCGCCAACGGACACGACGCCGACGACCGGCACGGCCAGGCCGTGTGACGCAAAGTAAGAGAGCAGCTGTGCGCTCTGGATAGCGCGGGCGAGTGTGTAGTCCCGGCCGTCGAGTTGGTACGCCCTAAAAGCCGTTGTCCCCAGGGTCGACCAAGGCCTCTCCCCCGCGGGGTGCCGCATGTTGCCCAGCAACGTCGGTAGGTCCCACTTATCATCATAGTACGCCAGGCTGCCGGGAACGAAGTTGAGCCCCATCTGCTGTACCAGCCAATCTTGGGGGACCGTCTGCGCCTGTACCAGCTCTGCTTTCTTGCCATCCTCAGCAAAACGAAGCTCTCGGTAGTCAGTCTGTGCTAGCCAGGGAAGGTGCTTGCAGTGCCGGCACTTATTGGCGCCCGCAGCGCCCCCGCCGGCTAACTGGGCCTGGCCAGGAAGAGAGACAGTGCCAGCCATTATCGGGGAGAAGGGGGTGGATGACCAGAGAGGGCGGTTGCTGTGCCGTGCTTTGCTAGCACAGGGGCAGGTGACGGGGGGCCTGCTCGCGCACTTAGGCAGCATGCTTGATTTCCGCCCAACTTTTGGGCAGAAATGGAGCATACAGCCTCTGCTATATAATATTTTACCTATAACTAAAGGACAGCATAAGGGCACGTCGCCTTACCAATTACTATTCAAACGAGCACCACCATTGCACCAATTACGTCCAATTGGGTGTCTGGGAGTGATGCACGTAGGAAAGGTAAATGGTAAAGGATCGATGCCCGGTAAGTTAGTAAAGTTAGTAGGATACGATATGCATCGCAATTTATACAGAGTTTGGCACGGACAGAAGGTATTATCCGGAGTTAGAAATGTTCGTTTCGATCTCAGTAGCGATTGAGCCTCAGGTTGTATGGGAAGATGCAACTGAGGGGGAGATAGACACACAGCCAGAATTTGACGATGAACAAGACCACAGCAACACACAGGGGTTCTCAGACACCGGGATAGCCATAGGAACTATGATTTCGAGCCCAGTTCCACTGATAGTCCAGTTGCACCATTCCCACACAGTCCCACCACTACATCGCACGCAGACAGTGAGGTAGAGGATAAGGTAGAGGCCAAGCTAGAGACTGAACATGAACCTCATGAGGTTGATGCAGTCCAGGGGGAGCAAATAGATGAGCGCATTAGTATAGGACCCTTGCCTGTAGATATGAACAGTCCAAGCGCGCAACATGACCCCACACCACAGTATATAGAGGGTAAGGCCCCAACCAAGGGAGTTACTTGGGAACAGGGTGACAAGATATCAGCAGCGAACATAGTCAGCGGAAAAAGAGTGAGAAAGCAAGTAGATCGTTCCCGCACATCTACCCATCATGTTACTACTATGTATGACATGGATGATTGCATTTCACATGACGAAGCGAGTGAGTGGATGTGTTACATACATTTACCGCCAGACTTAGCAATAGAGGGTATTACACTCAAAGATCTACAGGCAGGGATAGATAAAGAGTTACGTTCTATAGCTGAGTTTAAGACCTACCAATGGGTAGACGAAAGTGAGGCTAGGAAAGCCGGAGTTAAGATAGTTGGGTTAACTTGGGTGCATAAGCTCAAAACGGACCAAGATGGACTACGGTTCGTCAAGTCACGTTTGTCCTTAAGGGGTGACCAATTGCAACCTGGTATAAGTTATAATCCTGAACAGTTTTATGTAACATGCGCTAACCACAGATCAGTTTTGATGTTGTGCAAGTTGGCAGTCAGTTATGGTAGGAGACTGTACGGAGTTGACTTTAAAAACGCCTATCTTAATGCCGACATGATAGACGCCATATATGCTCGCCCACCACAAGGTGCGTCAGTGATAGGGAGAGTAGGAAAGATATGGAAGGTCGTCAAAGCATTATACGGAGCACCACAGGCAGAAAAGCGTTGGTATGATATATTTTCTGGGCTTCTCAAACAGTTAGGCTTCATAACACTTCAATCAGACCCATGCATGTTTATGGAGAAAGGAGTGAGCTTAGGTGAGGGAATAGTAGGCGTCTTCCATGTAGACGATCTCATTTTCATGGCACCCAACAGACAGGCCTATGATAGATTTTGCGAAAGACTTGAAATGCATTTCCCCATTAAAAGACTCGGTTTAGCAAAAGAATTCAAGGGAATGGAAATTATTCAGACAAAGTCGGAAATTATCCTAAATCAGCAAAGTTACGCTCGGAAAGTTGTAAAATTTTACGGGTATGAACACTGCAAGCCCAGCGCAACACCCGGATCAAAAACTGACCCAATGCCAATGGACGAGCAAGCTAGACTTAGACAGTTTTCAATTCCACAGATAGTCGGGAGTTTACTCTTTTTGGCCAAGATGACTAGGCCGGATATAGAGGAAGCGCTCAATTCTGCAAGCGTAATGCAGACAGTAGATGTGGGGAAGACTTATTCCAAGCTAGGGAAGATAATCCGATATCTCAAGAACGATAGAGTACTTAGGTTCAGCAAGAAGGATCTTAGTGCGGTAGGGAAGGCAGGACCGATAGGACCAATGACAGTTTGGCCCGATGCGGCTCACAGGGTTTGTTTAAAGACGGGTAAATCTCATACTGGGTATGTAGTCTTAGTAGGAGGAGATCCCGTGGGTTGGCTGTCCAAACGGCAGTCGAAAGTTGCCCTTTCGTCGAACGACGCGGAAATTTTCGCAGCCAATGAGGCACTAAGGAAAGCTATGGCCATTCGCAACATGCGAAGTGAATTAGGCATCCCGGAGCCCAAACCATTTGATGTTCATGAGGATAACGCCCAGACCATACTAGCCGCGCAACGCGGGTTAGCCGGACCACGCACGAAACACTTGCCTTTGGAAGAACACTACCTACACGAGCTAGAACAGGAAGGCATAGCTAAGTTTAGGAAGGTTGGTACTAAAGGACAGTTAGGGGAGTTTTGACTAAGTATTTGCCCAAGGATCAAGCAGACACGTTGTTGGACGTATTCTGCCCTAGATTGGATTTGGAAGCGCTTAGAAAGATATCGCTCACGGACGAATAGGATAGACATAGCCTTAGTAGGGGTACGAGCCAGAAATGGCAAAGTCACTGGACCGGGGGCCGGAAATGAGTCCCAACGCTCAATGTCGGATGTGTTTTACATACTACGAGGGTCAACCTAGCTATTTGTTACATACCCCAGCTTTGTAGGTTGTGTTTAGCACTTGGATCAGCCGACTCGGAAGTGGGCTGCGTCATCGACCGACTTAGTGCACCTGGACTCAAAGTCGCTAAGTAGCCTCAGGCTCTTAGGGATTTTGCATCCAAAAGCACTCTTGTAGCGTGATAGAACTTGCCATTATGAATATTTGTGCTTTTGGTGTGTTTTTGCCGTGCGCTACCAATTTCTTCCGTTGATAGGCATTTTAGGTAGTACAGGCCCAGAGTGCCAGGCGGAGTCCCAGAGTTGCGGCCCTAGAGGCCCGTGATCAGTGCAGATTCGTAGCCACCACGTTCCAGAAGCTTAGCGAAAAGACAACCCGGCATGGAACGGGCAAAGGGATCCTGAAAACTGATTTTGTTACTCTAGTTTTCCGAAAGGTACCCCTTGCCGGGGAAATGCTGCCATTTTTATTTTCACTAAGTCAGATTTATGGAACATACTAAATAAACTGCATTTTCTTCAGAACTCATTGTTCTATGACTAATGCGTTAATTTGGCATGCCCATATTTCATATTGCATGTTTTCTATACATTTGCCTTCATAACTTTTATTATAATGTTTAATGCCACATTTTATATGTTGCGATATGATGTCCATGTCTATACTTCATATATATGGCCCGGTGACAGTCTGTTTATCATATAAGCATGAGGGATAGCTAAATCATTAAATTTCACCGTAAATCATATTACCGGATCAATATCTACTAAGTCGACTTACTGACTTATTATATTTTGATTATATGTTATGTAATTTTTCCGATGCGTGATCATACTTCAAGTTTCAGCCTGGATGGGCGCAACTTACCTTTTTCATTTTGAGAGGTTAGAAGAGCGTAGTTGATAATCGTCTTCTCGTCAGAGAGGCCTTACTTTACCGTGGGACGCCAGCCTTGCATATAATCTTACTGATATATGCATGCCGCGGTAAGTGGGGTAGCCACTTCTGACTCTACATCTCAGAGAGAGTGAGGGTAAGTAAATGACCTTCTTTGGGTCTGGCTTTTCACCGCCAACGTGAGTGATAGGGCATAGACATGTTAATTCATTTATGATCATAAGGTCCTTGGTGCGGACATAATAATAAATTATTTTATTACTAAGCAGTCAAGGCAGATAAGTTTACGTTCTTTGAGGGGGAGCGTCGGAGATATACCGTAACCGAGAATTTCCGTTACTGGATTTGTCCTTTGTGGCAATTCACGTAAACCTATTCTCTGCCGGCCCTCCTTGCCATTTGCCAATATAATACCATATTTCTCTACGAGTACAGGAAGAATGTGCAACTTACAGTTGCACAATCTACAATTCATCCTTTCTAGACCTTCTTGATTTATCTAGAATAGAGTTGGTCTCCGTCGGGACCTATGTAGAGTAACCAATTATAGAACGGATAGCAATAGATGGAACGGATAGGGATTGTAGTTCTTGTGCTCAAGCGGCACTGTTTGTATTCAGAATTGAAAAGGTAACCAAACTGCAAAAGTGAACTGAGAACACTTGGAATATAATAACGGAATAGTAAATACTGGGACGCCTGTATTGACTAGTTATTGCAAATAGAGTGTGGTCAATTGCTTCACGGCATTGTCCACCCTCTGCCGAAAATACCTTTTAATCCGGCGAGTACCATTGCCCGTAGTTTAGTAAGTCTTCCGGCTCGGAAGAACTGCTACTCTGTGGAAGGAATAGAGATAGTTCAGGAAGGAGGACGCATTTTATTGCATCAGAAGAAGTATCAGAAACAGATTTTAAAGGATGTAGGATATGCCGATGTCAGACCAGTAAGCACTCCTAGTGCAGAACATGAGCCCGAACCTATGGGAGAAACAAGCGCTCTTAGAAAGCATTCAATTCCTAGTTTGGTAGCTAAACTTTTGTTTCTAACTAAGATGACACGTCCATATGCAGATCAAGCATTGAATGCAGCCAGCGTGATGCAAACAGTAAATCCAGGACTTGCTTATGCTTTACTAGGTAGAATCTTCATATATCTGAAAAGTTCGTATCGCGGTATTGCATTTCACGGGCCTAAATCGTCGCAAGAGGGAAGGACGTACCCCAAGATTACTTTGTGGCCAGATGCTGCGCATAAGGTCTGTAAGAAAACCTGAAAGTCACGTACAGGTTATGTAGCCTGTGCTTTGGGGTGGAGACCCGGTAGCTTGGTTATCGAAACGACAGACTAAAATTGCACTAAGTTCTAATGATGCGGAAATTTTCGCAGCAGCAGAGTGCATACGAGAAGGATTGGCTATCAGACACATCACAGAAGAGTTAGGTATAGCACAGAAAGGGCCGATAGAGCTTTATGAAGATAATGCTCAGACTTAGCAGCAGAGAGGGGAATGTCAGGACCACGTACTAAACACTTACCCTTAGAACTGCATTTCATTCATCATGCACAGAGAGACAATGAGATTAAGTTTGTAAAGGTAGGAACTAAAAAACAAATAGCAGACGTACTAACCAAACATGTTCCTAAGGACCAATTCGAATATCTCGTTAGTAAATTTATGGTAACACTTAATCCATAATTTTACATCTCAAGTCTGCAAACGCACGCAAAATACGCAAATTTACGCAAAGTCACTGAACTCATGTTGTTGTTTTGTGAGTTTTCTCTCTTTGAAGTGTGCAGGAAATGTTTTGCGCAGGTAGTTGAGCGGCATCTTTTGAAGTTGTTCCCGTCGAAGTGAAAGTCGAGCGTAAATGCGAAGCGCGTGGATCAGACCACCATCGGTTGCATTACGGCGAGAGCGGGAAAGGACATGGGAGATCGGAGCCAACTGTACATCGAATAGTCTTATTATTGGCGAGATGGCGGAATTAACTAATTATGTTGGACTCAACGAGTCAATAATATAATTAAGCTTACGTACTAGTACTGATATGATCATACTTTAAGGACCTACTGATATTGTTTTAATCGTATCGAGATGCCATCGCGGCAAAGAAGCAAAGGCGGGCGCCGGACTGGAACAGGAGTGACAATTTTTCAGTTTTGAGACTTAACTATTATTTCAGGTTGTCAAACAGATTTAACTATCACTTCAGGTTTTCAACTTGAAATACTGAAGGGCCATTATCGCAATATGCAATAGTTATTAATTGTAGATGCATTGACTGAGTACTTATCACTGGTAGTAAGGCTTGCATTCAGTATCGACATAGAACTTCTGACTTGTGACTAAGGGGGAGCGTTGGTAGGACAACTACGTTTTTACTTAGTAATTACTTTGTGACTGGTAAGTAATTTATTCGTATAGTAGAATGACTGTATAGCCTACTGTTCTAGTCAATAATTGTAAAGGACGTAACGGTCCATATTGGCATTCAGGATTGAACACTAATCATTGTGTAATAATTACAGTCGTGCGGACTTTATTTCAGTTTCATTATTACCTTTGAGTTTGTAAGTTCTGCTATCCGACTACGTGCGGATTACAAGCGTCGATTGATATCGTGGCTTCTAACGGAGTCTCTCAGCAAACCGGCGTCTAAGGTATTAGGTCCGTAAGTGACCGGGTATTTACCTAATACGACCGGTAAGAGTGGGACGCCCCGGGTAAGAGGGGGACGCCCCGGTTGCCGGTACACGACGAGAAGCATTGCGAAGGCAGTTGAGAGGGGGACGCCCCGGTTGCCGGTACACGACGAAAAGCATTGCGAAGGCCGTTGTCCATTGGTCGGGACGGTCCTCTGACTCTCCGATTCATTCCTGTGACTCCCGACGTCAATCTGAGTCGGAGCCTACGGCGGTCTGAGCGGCGCAATTTGACTGCCAGGAGCATAATATATATCATACTTAATATCAGTACTGAACTGTACTGTCTGTCAGTACATGACAAAACTTGTTTTTATTGAACTCAGTTGAAAAATGGCGATGAAATACACAGTCTAACTTTATTCGAAATTTATTGCGCCGTAGTTATATCCCTGACATCAAATATAAATACTTGACTCTTGAAAAAACACTCTGGTACAGTATCATTGGCATCAAATATGATAAATAATCAAACTACATGCTTATGTTACACATAGCTTACATGGTACTGCCATAAAATATGATGAATACTGACTACATAATGAAGATTTACGATGATGTACGCATGTAATGTAAATTATGGAAAATAGATTAAAAAAGATAATTATCAAGAAACGACGTATGCTGTATGGTGTCATTTACAAATGGAATCGCGTGTAAGGATTCATGCAAAAAGTGCCCCAAATATTGAAATAGTACCCCACATATTGAAAAGCACCCAAAAGAAGGAAAATTGTTATCAATACATGCGACCACTCCGCCACCGCACCAGCTCGTGTGCATACTCTAGATAAACTACACATAGATGTCGTGTTCGCCGCTGTTTACTTTGGCCATCTTCCGAGCTAGAACACGTTTAGCACCTTCGCTCAGATCTTGCTTGCTCTGCAACAACGCAAAAATGCACACGTATACGTATACAAAGGTATGTATGAGTGATGCATGCATGAATGCATGCATGAATGGATGCATGTATATGTAGGTATGTATGAATCCATGTATACATGCATGTTTGTACGTATGCATGTATGTATGCATGTATGTATCTAAGTGAGAATGGATGCATGCATGTACGTATGCATGAAGAAGGAAGATCTATGTGAGACCTCTCGCTCGATCACTTGTTCGCCTAGTTTTTGCAGCTCGGGCCCGGCATAGTCCTACGTTGAAATAAAAATAAAGGGAGCATGTAAATCTTGATACAAAAATGGAAGTGCAATAAAGGCAAATTATCAGGACAAGATGCGCCAGGTTAAAACAATGCAGCCGAAGCGCAAAGCGGCTGTGTCCGTGCGTTGCGGGAAGGTAGGGGGGGGGGGGTCGGGAGGGGAAGGGAAGGAAAGGGAGGGAGAGTGTGCGAGAGGTGAAGAAAAAGGAGCAGTGGGGAGTGGTAGGGGGGAGGAAACACCTTGAGGTACTCCTGAAGCGTCAGAAGGCTGTTCGGATGGCAGAAGTTATGTATATTGCCTATATTCACGCAGGCTTTCGTGCTACAATGATTGCAACCAAATGATGACAACCAAACGATCACAGCCATAGCAAACTAAAGCCAACACAAATATATTATGGCAGTGACAACCAACTGACAAGAACACGTGCGGGCCTGACATGACGACTACTGACTATTTCACAGGCGTGTGTTTGGCGCCGATGATTTCTTGTTTCAGACACGAGGAGTTTGGCTGCAAGTGTGTTACAGCTGGCAAGACTACTGACCTGCTTTGGCAATCTTCATGAAATGCTCGCCCGTCCTGCCCTTGCGATAGCACGCGGTGCACCAAGAAGGCACGTAGCCCTACCACGCCACATATTACCTTTTCTCCCTCTCTCTCTCTCTCCCTCCCCCCCCCCCCCCCCCATCCCCCCCCCCCCCCTCTCTCTCTCTCTCTCTCTCTCCGGCATGCACCTTTTGCAGCAGATCCTTCACAATTTCGTCGACCGGCCTGCAGGACAAGCCATAGCATGAATGATGAAAGGCCCACGTAGGACCGATCGCTTTGCAAGCAAGGATATTTAGATGTGAGAAAAGTATGTGTGTGTGTGTGTGAGCGTGAACGAAAGAGAGAGAAAGAAAGAGAGAGAGAGAGAGAGAGAGAGAGAGAGAGAGAGAGAGAGAGAGAGAGAGAGAGAGAGAGAGCGCAAGCAACGAGGTGAGAGAGGTCAGTATCACGGTCGGTTCCACTTCATGATCGTCTGAATTATTCGGTGGGGAAAGAAACAATTCAAGGAAACGGAGAGAGATAATACCTGTGGTCAAGAAGAGAAAACTGTCCTGCCATTTTTGGAAAGTTCTGTTGGTCTTTCTTGCCAACTATAGCAGCGCAAGAAGATCCAATGGTGCAAAAACGCGATGGATATACATGCGAAAGGTAAGTTAGTAGGTAAACAGGTGGGACTTTGCAAGTGATCAAGAGCTACACTCGCGCGCGGAATAAATGGATGCATGCCTGTGGAATGCCACATGTTTACCTCGATGATACGAGCCGACGTCTGTGCGACTGCCAGCGCTCATTTGACTCATGCCCACCTTCGCAGACAACAACAATAAGAACAATAACAATAATAACAACAATAACAATAAATAATAGTAATAGTAATAGTGCTTCTCTGTCAATGGCTGATGCATTTCTGCACATGCGCCTCCATCGTCTCACCCTTGAGGGGAGTACGAAGAATTGACGATAAGCTCTAATGACACCCCCGCAAGGGCAGTTCCAACACTTCCAGACGGGCCGGTATGTTCAATGAAAATACTGGTCCAGACGGATCGGTATGTTCAATGAAAATACTGGTGGCACCGACGGGAATCGAACTGGCGACAGGGCCCAGATGGTAGAACTTGACCACTGGGCTATCACGGTGTCCAAAATAATAATAATAATAATAATAATAATAATAATAATAATAGTGCTTCTCAGTCAATGGCGAATGCATTTCTGCACATGTGCCTCCATCGTCTCACCCGCGAGGGGAGTACGAAGATTTGACGATAGGCTCTACTGACACCCCCGCAAGGCAGCTCCAAGCCTTCCAGACAGACCAATACTTTCAAAGAAAATATCCTTTGAAAATACTGGCACCGACGGGAATCGAACTGGCGACAGGTCCCAGATGGTAGACAACCACTGGGCTATCGCGGTGCCACTAATAATAATAATAATAATAATAATAATAATAATAATAATGATAATAATAATAATAATAATAATAATAATAATAATAATAATAATAGTGCTTCTCTGTCAATGGCTGATGCATTTCTGCACATGCGCCTCCATCGTCTCACCCGTGAGGGGAGTACGAAGAATTGACGATAAGCTCTAATGACACCCCCGCAAGGGCAGTTCCAACACTTCCAGACGGGCCGGTATGTTCAATGAAAATACTGGTCCAGAAATAGACCGGTATGTTCAATGAAAATACTGGTGGCACCGACGGGAATCGAACTGGCGACAGGGCCCAGATGGTAGAACTTGACCACTGGGCTATCACGGTGTCCAAAATAATAATAATAATAATAATAATAATAATAATAATAATAATAGTGCTTCTCTGTCAATGGCTGATGCATTTCTGCACATGCGCCTCCATCGTCTCACCCGTGAGGGGAGTACGAAGAATTGACGATAAGCTCTAATGACACCCCCGCAAGGGCAGTTCCAACACTTCCAGACGGGCCGGTATGTTCAATGAAAATACTGGTCCAGACGGATCGTTACGTTCAATGAAAATACTGGTGGCACCGACGGGAATCGAACTGGCGACAGGGCCCAGATGGTAGAACTTGACCACTGGGCTATCACGGTGTCCAAATAATAATAATAATAATAATAATAATAATAATAATAATAATAATAATAATAATAATAGTGCTTCTCTGTCAATGGCTGATGCAAATCTGCACATCCACCTCCATCGTCTCACCCGTGAGGGGAGTACGAAGAATTGACGATAGGCTCTAATGACACCCCCGCAAGGGCAGTTCCAACACTTCCAGACGGACCGGTATGTTCAATGAAAATACTGGTGGCACCGACGGGAATCGAACTGGCGACAGGGCCCAGATGGTAGAACTTGACCACTGGGCTATCACGGTGTCCAAATAACAATAATAATAATAATAATAATAATAATAATAATAATAATAATAATAATAATAATAATAGTGCTTCTCTGTCAATGGCTGATGCATTTCTGCACATGCGCCTCCATCGTCTCACCCGTGAGGGGAGTACGAAGAATTGACGATAAGCTCTAATGACACCCCCGCAAGGGCAGTTCCAACACTTCCAGACGGGCCGGTATGTTCAATGAAAATACTGGTCCAGACGGATCGTTACGTTCAATGAAAATACTGGTGGCACCGACGGGAATCGAACTGGCGACAGGGCCCAGATGGTAGAACTTGACCACTGGGCTATCACGGTGTCCAATAATAATAATAATAATAGTAATAATAATAATAACTAGGGGCTGCGCCAAAACCCCTTGGAGCATTCTAAGCCATTCATTTTGGTGCTGGCTGATTCGCATGGGGTACGTACAATTGCAGGGCTGGGGTTCTCAAGGGGAGGGCCCCCCAGACCTCCCCTTCCCCGTCGACATGGTACGTTCAATTGTCGGAGGTACCGGCAAGTACTCCCAAAAAAAACAATGAATTTGGGCATTCAGGACACTCCCTAGGCAAATATTTGCGTGAATTCCAAAAAAATTATATCAGCATCAGCATGTCTGGGGCTAGCCACCCTGTCAATATGAGCTCCCAACTCCTGGTTCCCACAAGCCATGATTTATGGGGACAGGGGGTGCAGAAAATAGGCTGAAAAAACCAAAGAATTTTGGCATTCAGGACTCCCCTGACGCAAATATTGCGTGAATTCAAAAAACTATACCAGTATCAACATCGAGTCTGGGGCTAGTCACCCTGCAAATATGAGCTCCCAACTCCTCCTGGTTCCCACAAACCATGATTTATGGGACAGGGGTGCGGAAATGCGGGGGGGGGGGGGGGGGTAACAATTTCCCCCCTTCCCAACACCTTTCAGGAATAATAATAATAATAATAATAAAAATAATAATAATAGTATATCTGAGGCGTACTGATGCAGCTAATGGCATATCCTCAACGGACATAAGCCTCCAATACCCTTGTTCGAGGTCCTCCACCCCCCCGTGTCAGTCTCTCGCCTGATGATCGGGGCCACCGATGGAGCTCCTGAGGGCAAGACTGCACTAAGCCGAGGTTATTCCGCAGTCCCAGCAACCTCTTGACCGAATGTGCAAGAGCATACACCAAGCGCGGTTGCTAGAGCTGCCTCGAAACCCCACCCATAACAATCTGGTGTCTGCTGGGTCCTGGGCTATCAACCAGCATATGCGGAGTTTAAGATCTTTTACGCGCGCAACGACCCTCCTCCCCAGCATCTACCACCAAAGGGTTATGAGTTGGCGTCACAGTTTAACGCCTTGAGGCCATTGGGCTGAATAATAATAATAATAATAATAATAATAATAATAATAATAATAGGCTTCCTCAGACTATAGCATCAGATCCAGATCCTGGACATGTGCCAATAATAATAATAATAATAATAATAATATAATAATAATAATAATAATATATCTGAGGCGTACTGATGCAGCTAATGGCATATCCTCAACGGACATAAGCCTCCAATACCCTTGTTCGAGGTCCTCCACCCCCCGTGTCAGTCTCTCGCCTGATGATCGGGGCCACCGATGGAGCTCCTGAGGGCAAGACTGCACTAAGCCGAGGTTATTCCGCAGTCCCAGCAACCTCTTGCAAGACGTCACCGAATGTGCAAGTGCATACACCAAGCGCGGTTGCTAGAGCTGCCTCGAGACCCCACCCATAACAATCTGGTGTCTGCTGGGTCCTGGGCTATCAACCAGCATATGCGGAGTTTAAGATCTTTTACGCGCGCAACGACCCTCCTCCCCAGCATCTACCACCAAAGGGTTATGAGTTGGCGTCACAGTTTAACGCCTTGAGGCCATTGGGCTGGAACTCTGTTTAGCAAGTGTGACTAGGTTTTTGCATCGGGATTTCCCTCAAATATGTCACAGTCAACACTCCAAGGCAGATTTACTAAATAATAATAATAATAATGATAATGATAATGATATTTATAATAATAATAATAATAATAATAATAGTGCTTCTCTGTCAATGGCTGATGCATTTCTGCACATGCGCCTCCATCGTCTCACCCGTGAGGGGAGTACGAAGAATTGACGATAAGCTCTAATGACACCCCCGCAAGGGCAGTTCCAACACTTCCAGACGGGCCGGTATGTTCAATGAAAATACTGGTCCAGAAATAGACCGGTATGTTCAATGAAAATACTGGTGGCACCGACGGGAATCGAACTGGCAACAGGGCCCAGATGGTAGAACTTGACCACTGGGCTATCACGGTGTCCAATAATAATAATAATAATAATAATAATAATAATAATAATAATAATAATAATCATAATAATAATAATAATAATAATAATAGTGCTTCTCTGTCAGTGGCTGATGCAAATCTGCACATGCGCCTCCATCGTCTCACCCGTGAGGGGAGTACGAAGAATTGACGATAGGCTCTAATGACACCCCCGCAAGGGCAGTTCCAACACTTCCAGACGGACCGGTATGTTCAATGAAAATACTGGTGGCACCGACGGGAATCGAACTGGCGACAGGGCCCAGATGGTAGAACTTGACCACTGGGCTATCACGGTGTCCATAATAGTAATAATAATAATAATAATAATAATGATACCAAAGTACCAGTGACAATGTAACAGACAAGTATAGATAGGAAAACCCAAAGGAGTGGGCAGACACCTTCAGCAATTCATCCCTCATTGCCACGGACTCTCGTGTCGTCAAAATCATCCCTGTGTGGTACAAGGCAGTCAAGGCAGCAACACACTTATGAGCAATCATTCATGTTTGGTGAGAGGTGGCGATTTCTCCGCAGTTGGCAGTGGGCGTGGTCTTGGCAGTGTCGTGCGTGTGGTCGACGTCGCTTTTGTATTTGCTGTGATTGTTGTTGTTTTTGTTGCTGCTGCTGCTGCTGCTGGTTGCTGTTGTTGTTGTTGTTGCTGTCATTTCTGTACTTGTTGTGTCTCGCTCTCTTTTTCACACACATGATACTGAATCTTCATAACGTGACAAAAAAGCACCTGTGTAAGGCAGTGCGATGCGCAGTATAGCCACGAGTTTCTTGAAGTTGGCGTCGTCCACAGCATTGGGCGGCTGCTCTGTCATGGGGCAAGACAGTGCCGGGCGGAGACGCGGCACACTAACAGCGACGAGAAGCAAAAACGTGGGGTTTTCCAAAAAAAAGTCACCGCAAATACCGCAAGATCTGCTTGCATGCATGTATCAAGATCTGCTTGCATGCATGTATCAAGATCTGTTTGTATGCATGTATGTGTACACAAGCAAACAAATAAAAAAATTAAGTAAGCTTTACGTTAGTATGTACGTATATAAGTATGTATGCATTTATGATGTATGAAATGCGGCAGGGCAGATATCAGCAACAGGGTGATCGAGATGGCAAGCGTGACAGATCAGCTGTCCAACGCACATGCATATATACATGACAGTGTATATGTATGTATGTATGTATACATGACAGTGTATATGTATGTATGTATGTATGCATGTATGTATGTATGTATGTATGTATGTGTGTATGTATGTATGTGCATGCATGCATGTGTATGTATGTATGTATGTATGTATGTATGCATGCATGTATGTATGTATGTATTGGTATGTATTGGTATGTCTGTAGATACTGTCTACCTGACGGTGTGTGGGCCGGCGCCGTATTCTGCCTCGAGGTGGTTGCCGTGCATCAGCATGCCCAGCACTTCGTAACGGTAGTCGGCCAAGCCAAACAACGCACCTGAAACAAACCACACACACACACACACACACAAACACACACAACAGCATTACCAACGTGACGATCGTGTCTTGGGGGGCAAGTAGAGAAAGTTGATCAGGGTAAGCAAGGCAAGCAAAGCAAGCATGTACAAGCATGTACCGATGCCCACGTCGTCGATTCCACCGCGGAAAGCGCGATCCTGTGACAGCAAGCGGTGGTTGTAGTCGCTCTTGGGTCCAGACGGGTGCATCTTTTTGAAGGTAGGTCGATGGTATGTCTCCTGAAACAAGTTGAACGTGCCGACGTTGTTGGTGGCTTTCAAGCGTCTGATGTCGGACACGCTGAGGGAGGGGATTTCCACGTTCATGCGCCGAATGCCCCCGCAAGGTTCTGTGCGGACACTCGCAATCAGCGCGAGCGCGTGCAGGAAGTCGTCGAATGAGTACTTAGGGCTCTCGCCTGTTAATACTAGCAGGCGACGGTGCCCTTGCAACTGTAGCGCCTCTGTTTCTCTGATGATCTCTTCATCCGACAGAGCCGACCTGGCGATCTGCAAAGAACACACAAGATCGTTGGTGATGCTTGTCCAGGTTGCCCTTTTCTAATGTTGATCATGATCTTAGTCTTAGTCTTAGTCTTAGTCTTAATCGTAATCTTAATCTTAATCTAATCAAATCTCATCTAGATAGGCATTTATTATATTTGAACAAACATTTGGTACAGATGTGTAAAGTACATACCTGTTTATTGGCGGAGCGGAAGGCGCAGTACTGGCACGAGTTGACGCAGTAGTTGGCCAGGTAGAGTGGCGCGAACAACACGATGCGATTACCTGGCAACCATCACCGGCGCACACATTGTCGACGATACAGACTTTTCTTCTCTTGACATATCGATAGTTGAGTCCCTGTTTTGTGACTACGCAAAAGGTTCTGGGTTATGTATCTATGTATGTATGTATGTATGTATGTATGTATGTATGTATGTATGTATGTCTGCAAATATGTATGTATGAAGTATGTAAGTATGTAAGTATGTAAGTATGTAAGTATGTAAGTATATAAGTATGTAAGTAAAGATTCTGGGTTATGTATGTATGTATGTATGTATGTATGCAAATATGTATGTATGTAAGTATGTAAGTATGTTTACCATAGATGCGGTTCTTGATGGCAAAGGCTGTCTGAAAGATGCGTTCCATCATGTCGCTGTGTGCGTCCACGTTGAGCAGCGTAGCACACTCCTCCACACTCAGCCCCTGCACATATTCGGAAGGACCTGGCAAAGGTCGCATATGTCAACAGAGCTGTCATGAGTGCTCCATTCTGCTTGCCATGCCTCACATTAAAACTAATTCACAGGCCGGACTAACTCACATGCCCGGTATAATTTCATTCTCGTTGTTACCTGGTTTGCGGTCTTTGAGGAACGATCTCGCCTGTGCTGCATCCAAAATGGTTTGCACTGCCTTAGGGTCTTTGGACGCCTGCTGAGTGCTTTCCAAGGCGTTATTGATGCGCGCATCGTCGATGATCTCATCGGGATTTTTGTATGTATGGTGTGTTTCCAGCTCCACGGACCACCTTTTTCCTCGATTGAACAGGAGCTGACAGCCGCCGGCAGGAACCATTCTAAACATGGTCCTGGTAGGCGCAGAAGATAATATTCGAGCTAAGCCGCTCATTACTCCTATAGATGGACAAATGAAATGTCTAGTCTTGAAAATTCAGTATTTGGTGACAAGTTTCACAGGTGTGCGTTTGAGGGGAGAGAGAGAGAGAGACAAACACACACACACACACAAAGAGAAAGAAAGAGAGAGAGAGAGAGAGAGAGAGAGAGAGAGGGCATCTCTCTATTCTCGCCACAACCCACAACAACAACCCACAACAACAACAACAACAACAACAACAACAACAATAACAACAACACCATCACCACCAGCAACAACAACACAACAGCAACAGCAGCAGCATCAGCAGCAACAATAAAAACACCATCACCACCACCACTACCACCACCAACAACAACAACAACAACGACAACGACAACAACCAACAACCAACGACAACAACAACAACAGCAACAACAACAGCAACAACAACAACAACAACAACAACAACGACGACGGCACGACGACAATAACAACAACAGGACAGCAACAACAACAACAGCAACAACGACGACAACAACAACGACGACGACAACGACAACGACAACGACAACAACGCCTGTCTTTCTTCCTCTTCTCCCTCTTTTGCTGTTGGTCTAGAAAAGCGCGCTCTCTTTTCCTCTTTCTTCATTTCTTGTTTCTGAGCTCTAGAGTCCTATAGTACAGTGAGCATGCTCTGGCGTCCCGAGTCGGCTGGGATGATTTTTGTTCTTGTCTTTAAGTGGCACTCAAAGGCCGTTAGCCACGCACCATGCCATTGATTTAGTCACCTTAATTAAATTGAAAAACAACAACAACAACAACAACAACAACAACAACAACAACAACAACAACAACAACAGATCTAACAACAACAACAACAACAACAGATCTAACAACAACAACAACAAACAATAACAACAACAACAACAATAACAATAACAACAACAACAACAACAACAACAACAACAACAACAACAACAACAACAACAACAACAACAACAACAACAAGGACAAGACACACACCATCTTGCATTGTAATCACTGTTTGAATTTTTATTATTATTATTAAATTGAACAATAACAACAACAACAACAACAACAACTAACGATGGTGATAAACTATGGCGGCGACGACGACGACGCGAAGAAAAGACGCAACTTTGACTTGAGAGTACTTGAAAGTTTAATCATGGGAAAATAGTGTTGTCAAACTTTCACCAATCTCTAACCAGTGTGTTTCCTTTTAATCCTGTTTCTTTTTTAGAAAATGTTTTGTTGTGGTTGTTGTCTAAACTTGAAGCAAAGAAAGCTTGGTTGTCTTTTGTCACTTTTTTGTGGTTCAGCTTTGTTCTTTTTTGTCTCATCACATGCAATAGTCGCCCACCGCACCTTTTTTCTTGCCACAAATCTTCACGTTAGAGCGGCTCTATTTGCACAATCGTTTCCCACGACAGCTTTTTTGGATCTACGAGACCATCTGTCGCCTCCTGTCACGTGTCTCTCAAAGCAGAGCCAAGAGGGAAGGAAAAGGGGGAGGTAGAGCAGAAAGGGCTGGTGGAGACTTGGAAGACTCTGAGCAAGGGGAGCGGGAGATGGGGACGGGAAGGAGAAAAAACGTTAGAGCGACATCCAAAGAGATTTGAAACTTCCTCTTTGATACGACAGATCTTACATTGTACAGAATATTTATATATATATATATATATATATATATATATATATATATATAATATATATATAATATACATATATATACATATATATATATATATATATATATATATATATATATATATATATATATATATATATATATATATATATATATATATATATATATATATATATATATAATATCATTTAAAATGGACACAGAGATCAAATTGAGATAGGTATGATAAGACGGAGAACGTATGTGTGGAAACAGGAAAACAAAGGCAAACAAAACAAAATCATAAAACAGTATTGTGGTACAATCAGACTCGAGGAGGAGAAGGAGGAGGTGGAGAAGGAAAGGGAAGACAAGGAGGAGAAGGAGAAGGACGGAAGGAGGGAGGCAGGGAGAGGAGAATGTCTCTCTAGATAAAAGACCTATTATATATATATGTATATATATATATAGAGAGAGAGGAGAGAGGAAGAGAGAGAATAGAAGAGAGAGAGAGAGAGAGAGAGAGAGAGGGAGGGAGGGAGGGAGGGAGAAGAGAGAGAGAGAAATAGAGAGAGATGAGAGTGAGAGAGATAGATAGATAGAGAGAGAAAGAGAGAGAGAGAGAAAGAGAGAGAGAGACAGAGAGGGAGAGAGAGAGAGTATATGTTTTAATATATATGTATATATGTATAGAGAGAGAGAGAACGAGAGAGAGAGGAGATAGAAAGAAAAACAATAGAATGAGAAAGAGAAAGAGGAAAAGAGAATAGATAAAACAAGAATGATTAAAATGTATATAGTAAGAAGAGAGAGAGATAGATAGATGAGAGAGAGAGAGGGGGGGGGGGAAGAAAGAGAGAGAGAGAGGAGGAGGAGGAGAAGAAGGAAGAGGAGTCTAGGAGGTCTCCCTCCCTCCCTCCCTCCCTCTCTCTCTCTCTCTCTCTCTCTCTCTTGTCTATATATGTATATGTATGTACATACATATATATATGTGTATATATATACATATATACATATGTTATATATATATGTTATACATACATATATATATACATATATATATATATATCATAGGTCTTTTATCTAATCTCCTCCTCTGCATCCTTCCCTCCCTCTCCCTCTCCCTCCCCTCCCCTCCCCTCTCCTCCGTCCTTCTCCTTCTCCTTCTTCTTCTCCTTCTTCTCCTTCTTCTTCTCCTCCTTCTCCTCCTTGCCTTCCTTTTCCTTCTCCTCCTCCTTCTCCTTCTCCTCCTCCTCCTCCTACTCCTACTCCTCCTCCTGCTCCTGCTCCTGCTCCTGCTGCTGCTGCTGCTGCCTGCTCAAGCATCACATATTATCGAACGCACATACATGCGCCACATGTAGCACACATACATACGACATTTTCTTCTCTATGTTTTTAGAGTTTACTTTCAAATAGAGATTCAAG
>WBZZ01000792.1:127500-132843 GCA_019918135.1 Paulinella micropora
TTATATTATATTATATTATATTATATTATATTATATTATATTATATTATTTTATATTATGTTATGTCATCTTATATCGTCTTATCATGGTGTAATTATTATATTATTACATACTATTATCATATTATTATTGCATTATATTAGTATTTGGTGTTTATTATTATTATTATTATTATTATTATTATTATGGAGGGGTGCACAGTATGGCACCCCACGGGAAGAGGAGGTGGTTGGGCCTCTTCCCACTGGTTTCGAGGCTATGTCGTTGTGTTGGCTCCGAGGCTATGTTGTTGTGTTGGTTCCGAGGCTATGTAGTTGTGTTGGTTCCGAGGCTCTGTTGTTGTGTGGGTTCCGAGGCTATGTCGATGTGGGTTCCGAGGCTATGTTGTTGTGTTGGTTCCGAGGCCATGTCGTTGTGTTGTTTTTTATAAGACATACACCACGTGGGATCAAAGGGGTATTTACATTCCGCGATCTAGGGGTGGTGACGGGTTTCGAGGCGTCCCAGATACTTACCACAAAACGTCCTCATGCGCTGGCAGGCCGCATGAAATGTCTGCTACCCCTGTGAGTACCTCCATGCGGGACCTACCCAGTCTCGTGGAGCTCTCACGCGGGGAAGATCAATCATTTGTAGTTGATTTCCTGCAAGGTACCCGACACTGTGCGGGTAGTAGGGACTTCCTTTTGGGGCCTTCTATGCAGGATGGTTAGAGTCACTCTTCCCTCCCCAGCATACTCACTGTAGTCCCTGTTGGGTCGAGGGATGGAGGCGCATGGCCCTCGGGCTCAGCCATGACAGATCAACATATATTATTATTATTATTATTATTATTATTAGCATTATATCATTTATTATATTGCACAGGCTGACAACTTCCGCTGGGAGGAGGAAGTACTGGACACGGCCGCTCGCTTCGGTATCTATCTATCTATCTATCTATCTATCTATCTATCTATCTATCTATCTATCTATCTGTCTGTCTGTCTGTCTATCTATCTATCTATCTATCTATCTATCTATCTATCTATCTGTCTATCTATCGGGACTAGTGCCCACTCCCAGCCCGCTACCCAGTCGCCGATTGGCGGCGGGGTGGAATGGATGCCTAAGTCGTCGGATATGCAGAGCTGATAGACCAAACATATCTATCTATCTATCTCTCTATCTATCTATCTATCTATCTATCTATCTATCTATCTATCTATCTATCTATCTATCTATCTATCTATCTATCTAAGGTGTGCGGCCCGTGCTTATCTTCAACAGCAAGGACCTGCCGCTCGATCGCGCTACAGCTGAGGCAGAGCGTGCGTGGAAATCGCTAGACCCCGAGGGCGCTCTCAGCTGGCACGTGCTGGCGCCGCTGCAGCCTGGCTCCTTTGCCAAGTTGATCGGGCTGATCGAGGCCGAAGTGCAGCAAGCGCGGCCCAACCTGTACGTGCCCGCGCTGCCAGCACAGGTGCTCAGCCCCGAGGCCATCGTTTTCCTCAACATCCCCATGGACCTGGAGACTCCCTCTCTGCGGCTGCTGAGGCCACAGGCGCTGGTGCAGGAGGAGTGTCTGCGGCACTTCGCCACAACGCTTGCACATCGCATGGACCTAAAAAAAGCGCGCAGCAGCGACTTCGCCACGCGACAGGGGGAGAAAGCACGGTTTATCAAGGCACTCAAGCCACTGCTCACGGAGGGTGGGCCCCGTCTTCTGGTGACCGATTCGCAATCGATCGATGTCGTGCACGAATGGACGCTGGATGACCACGGCAAGCCCCTGCTACCCATCACTACGTTTTCTATTGCTATGGCACAGCGGCAGAGCGCGCAGCAGTTGGGGCTCTTTGTAGAAGGTATATACACATCTACATCTACATCTACATCTACACCTAATGTACACCTACATCTTCACTTACACCTACCTCTACATCTAGGTCTCCGCGAGCTGGACAAGCTAAAGAAAGATGATAAGGTGTTAATTTCAGAAGCCTGTACCCACAACCGTATCCCCGACTCCTGCCAAGATATCACCACCGTGCAGATTCCCAACTTGCTGGAGGCCAAGTGCGGCAAGGGTTTGCGTGTTGAGCACTCCTTCGGCAAGGACTTTCCTGATATTACACAGAACAAAGACATCAGAATCGCCATTCATTGCGGTGGCTGCATGATCGACCGACAGAAAATGAAAGCCCGGCTTCTAGACTTGCATGAGGGTGGTGTTCCCGTCACCAACTTTGGCTTGTTCTTTGCCTACATGCATTCGCCTGACGCCATGCGGCGCTGTTTGGAGCCCTGGGGCTTCCAGTGGCACAAGACTCAACATGCAAGCTGCTCAACATGAAAGCTCCTTGAAGCTTTCGTAACAGCATAATCCAGGTTTTTTCCTGGTCATCCCCTACTTCCGCCCGCCCTCCCCTTCCCATTTGCCTTCCTTCCCCACCCACCCCCCCCCCTCCTCTCTCTCTCTCACACACACACAACAAAGCCCGTACGCTCCTTTATTAACATATTGTTGGTGCTCTTGCTACGTTTCCCTCTCCTGCTACTACTACTGCTACTACTACTACTACTACTACTACTACTACTACTACTACTACTACTATCACTACTACTACTACTAATACTACTCCTCTTACTACTACTACTACTACACTACTACTACTACTACTACTACTACTACTACTACTCTACTACTACTACTACTACTAGGTACTATCACACACTGTCAAAGGCTATTTTGTGTTTCATTTTGCAGCTCATTTTTTGTACCAATTCAAACGCGTTGCTTTCATCATGAGAGTCATGAGTCATCCTGTATTAGGCTTTAGTAACAACATGGTGTTTTGAAAGATGTTTATTAGCTAGTCAGTATGCAAACAAAACATCTTGGCTTACCACTGATCGAACATGATTAATTTGTGTGTTTGTTTTCACAACAGTTTTCCTATGCCACAATCAATTAATACAGCATGACTCGTGATACTAGTATGATAAGCTTAACGAATCATAGCCACAAATCATGATAGTGACAGTATGGGACGAATTTTGAAAGCAATGATGATTGTGCTCAATTTGTGTTTCAGGCTTTTTTTTTTTTTTTTTTTTTTTTTTTTTGTAACAATGAACCGTGCCGTTTTGACTCCATAATTAGCGCTCAACCTGTTATCAACTTGATGCTAGTCATCTCTTATACTGTATATTCATGTATTAATATTAATATATAATGATGACCATGATATTGTTGAATACCATTTAATAAAATTCAATGAAATTTCAATGATTAATATCTGAGTCGGCCGCGGAGTGGCATGGCACTGTGACAGTATTATTATTATTATTATTATTATTATTATTATTATTATTATTATTATTATTGACACCGTGATAGCCCAGTGGTCAAGTTCTACCATCTGGGCCCTGTCGCCAGTTCGATTCCCGTCGGTGCCACCAGTATTTTCATTGAACATACCGGTCCGTCTGGACCAGTATTTTCATTGAACATACCGGTCCGTCTGGAAGTGTTGGAACTGCCCTTGCGGGGGTGTCATTACAGCTTATCGTCAATTCTTCGTACTCCCCTCACGGGTGAGACGATGGAGGCGCATGTGCAGAAATGCATCAGCCATTGACAGAAGCACTATTATTATTATTATTATTATTATTATTATTATTTTGGACACCGTGATAGCCCAGTGGTCAAGTTCTACCATCTGGGCCCTGTCGCCAGTTCGATTCCCGTCGGTGCCACCAGTATTTTCATTGAACATACCGATCCGTCTGGACCAGTATTTTCATTGAACATACCGGCCCGTCTGGAAGTGTTGGAACTGCCCTTGCGGGGGTGTCATTAGAGCCTATCGTCAATTCTTCGTACTCCCCTCACGGGTGAGACGATGGAGGCGGATGTGCAGATTTGCATCAGCCACTGACAGAGAAGCACTATTATTATTATTATTATTATTATTATTATTATTATTATTATTATTATTATTATTATTATTAGGGAGTACATAGGCCATCGGTCCTTTCCATGGGCTGATTGGTATAAAGCTCCTACAGTAATGTTCTATGCCGTCACTTCCTTTATTCCACCGATTGGTGTGGAGACTTTCCTTATGGAATGGAGGACTGGATGCACATGGCCTTTTGGCTCAGCAATTGGCAGGAGATACACTATTATTATTATTATTATTATTATTATTATTATTCAGCCCAATTGCCTCAAGGCGTTAAACTGTGACGCCAACTCATAACCCTTTGGTGGTAGATGCTGGGGAGGAGGGTCGTTGCGCGCGTAAAAGATCTTAAACTCCGCATATGCTGGTTGATAGCCCAGGACCCAGCAGACACCAGATTGTTATGGGTGGGGTTTCGAGGCAGCTCTAGCAACCGCGCTTGGTGTATGCACTTGCACATTCGGTGACGTCTTGCAAGAGGTTGCTGGGACTGCGGAATAACCTCGGCTTAGTGCAGTCTTGCCCCCAGGAGCTCCATCGGTGGCCCCGATCATCAGGCGAGAGACTGACACGGGGGGGTGGAGGACCTCGAACAAGGGTATTGGATGCTTATGTTCGTTGATTATATGCCATTAGCTGCATCAGTACGCCTCAGATATATTATCATTATTATTATTATTATTATTATTATTATTATTATTATTATTATTATTATT
Source organism: Paulinella micropora (assembly GCA_019918135.1). Lineage (NCBI taxonomy): Eukaryota > Cercozoa > Imbricatea > Euglyphida > Paulinellidae > Paulinella > Paulinella micropora. The sequence goes on from WBZZ01000792.1 coordinate 132,167, forward strand.
ATTATTATTATTATTATTATTATTATTATTATTATTATTATTATTATTATTATTTACCATCTGGGCCCTGTCGCCAGTTCGATTCCCGTCGGTGCCACCAGTATTTTCATTGAACATACCGCTCCGTCTGGACCAGTATTTTCATTGAACATACCGGTCCGTCTGGAAGTGTTGGAACTGCCCTTGCGGGGGTGTCATTAGAGCTTATCGTCAATTCTTCGTACTCCCCTCACGGGTGAGACGATGGAGGCGCATGTGCAGAAATGCATCAGCCATTGACAGAGAAGCACTATTATTATTATTATTATTATTATTATTATTATTATTCACAGGGAGATCGTAAGTACATTATCTTTTTTAATGACATACCCTTGTATAAGGTGGATATCCTATGATATAGTATTAGGGGGCCAGTCCTAATAGCTATATCCGAAGTCGAGGTGTATGTACCCGACCCTGCGATATACCGACACAGGTAGAGATTGACCGTGCTCAGGTACGACAGTATATAATCTATCGCAAAAAATAATTTAATGAAAGTTTCAGAGAACATTCCATTTTCGAGAACATCATCCCAGGACTTGGAAAGGGTCATACCCGGGAACACCATCGCTCAATACACTAGCGATCCCCGTATACGGTGTAGTATCATCGTCGATCGACCTTTCGCACTCGTA